>JAATLQ010037816.1:23205-65300 GCA_013421005.1 Heliconius erato x Heliconius himera | reverse complement strand
TTTATTTTAATTACACTTTATTTATTAAAATGAAATAGTAGAGAAATAGTATTTTATAGAAATAGTATATAAACACTTGAAATAGAAATTATAAATCTTAGGCAACCTTTCTCTAAGACAATGGGATGGAGACTGAAAGTAATAAGTAATTATAATATTAAAGCATTCGGCAATATTGCTGACGCGGCAGCGTCAGTCTAGGGATCCGCAAATATACTTGCAGGGTCCGGGTATAACAGGGTAACAGCCTGAAACTGAAAAAAAAGAATTAGTACAAGCTATTGCTGTATACTTAGCATGTAGCTGATTGCTTGGTTAAGCAATTCGTAATAGGTTGTACAAACAGGATTTTTTTAGCTTCACATTTTATCGTGTACATAGCAGGGTAGGGGAAATTGGGAATCTAGTTTTAGAACACTACAATTAAGACACTTCCGTTCCCAGTTATCCGCTAAATTGTTGAGGCATTGCGTGTTAAATGACGGAACTCAACGCCGTGCGGTGTTGCTTCGTTACCAGAGCGTGGAAGTGAAAATATTATAAATTATTATTATTAGATACATATATTTCATTATTACATTTCCCCTAGTGCGAATCGAACCCACAACCGTTGCGTTTACTTACGCACACTTGTACCAACACGTAGTAAGTAACACTCAACATCTACCCACACAAAAGTATTCTCGTAACTTAACCTCAAATACACAAAATAGAATTTATCGTACCCTAGCATTTATTCTTCAAAACAGGAAATTAGATACGAAAACCCGCAAAAAAATACTTCCCACACTCTTTAAAAAATACGTGTGAATAAAAGTCTTTCCGCCGCAGCCAAGGCCTCGCCTAACAAATATAAATTTTATTTTGTTTACATTTGTATTGAAATTTAACGGAAATTGCTGAAACGGTGAACTAGTACAAGCACTTTGTAGCGATTCCTGTTTCATAAATATGAAAATTATTGTGGAACACCTATGTTGGTGTATTATTGTTTTTAACTTCTTTTTTTTTTTGAACGTTTATTCGAAATTTTTGAAATTCAATTTACACTTTTTTCACACACTATGAATTGAATATGTGAAGGATTTATTTTTGTTTCATGAAAAATTTATTAAGTATTGACCGTGTAAATTTCCTGTATATTAAAAGGTTATATATATTTTTTAGCGCCACGCTGTATATACCGCTCATGTAATGAGGGGTATATACAGCGTTGGCAGATGGAACCTGGGAACCTAATGTCAAGACACTCCGTTCCCATTTAAACACTTCCGTTTCCACTGAATTCTGGAGGCCTTACGTGTTGAGTGTCAGAACTCAACGTATCACAACTTGGAAACTTAACTTTCCAACATAGGTATTATTTTTAAAACGATATTATTATTAGGAAACGAAAGTAATGCAGATTAGTAATAATTATATACTTCAAGCGGGCGAAGCCGCAAGCGGATCACTATTTTATTATATAACTTTGTATATAAAGAACCATTGTCAAGTTCTGTCCTTCCGTATTTTCTCCTTTCCACCTTGCATCTCATATCCTGTACATGGATGTAAAAATAGGTGGGTCCGGGTGGACTAGAACCACAAAAAGAGCTGCCCTGAAAACTTGAAGAAAACAACGTTTACACAAACAAACCTATCAGTTCAAAGCTGAAACAAAAACTCCCTTTAGAAGATATCTTTATCCTTGACCCTACGTCATGACATCCAACCAGCGCATAGCAAGGCACCTTATCCTTGCATCCGATATAGTTCCTAGGCGGCGCGCTACGTAGCTCTTTTAACTTATTCGCTAATCCACGAAGTTAAAATAATAAGTCAAGTTCTAATAATAGTAGTAGTAGGTACATTCATGGTCAAATCAACCGTCATCCGTCAACATATACTTATCATTGGTTGTCCAAACATAAGAACAAAACTTTATTTTATCACTTATTATTACATTTTATCTTTTCGCATTTGTTTTTTAAAGGCAGTAATATCATAAAGAACATATTTTGCTCCAACAACCCTACTAACAATTTATAAGTTGTAAAAATTTAAAAATTAAATCAGCTTAACGCTGTATCCCGCACACAGCAGGGTAGGCAGAGGGAACCTAGTGTTAAGACACACAATTCCCCACTATCCACTTTCCGCTGAAATATTTCATCACCTCGCGTGGGAATCGAACCCACAACCAGTCGATTTTGCAGTCACACTTTGTGCCTCTTCACCACGACTGGCCTCTTTATAACTTGCATATAGTAAATAATTACAATAATACATTTTCCTTTATTTAAGGACAACCATTTCGTTAGTTTCGTCAGCCAACTAATAAAGTAAGTAAGTTAAGTGTTAAGTTTGGTAAAAGATGGTCTTTATAAAGTTCGAAGCGAGTTGGAACATAAAATTCATCTCAATTCTACTGAATGCGTTCTTGTTTCTTGTTTTAAAACAGAATGGTTTGTGTTTTAAAAACTGTCGTTAAGTAGGCGGTAATTTAATACGGCTAAAGCTTCGTTTTTAAAATTAAAATAAATTAAATTAAATTAGCTTCACGCTGTATCCCGCACACAGCAGGGTAGGCAGGGGAACCTAGTGTTAAGACACTCCGTTCCCCACTTTCTGCCGAATTCTGGAGGCATTGTGTGTTGAGTGGCAGAACTCAACGCCGCGCTTAACCTCGACACCAGAGCGAAGAAATAGAAATATAAATTTAAGTAAATATTTCATTTCTGACTGGCCTCAAAATAAAATATTAAATATTTACATTATTTTTAGTTGACGATGGTGTAGTGTTAAAAATGCGTTTAGATTAAAATTAATAACATTACTATATTGTTGAAGTATCGCAGCGTTTTCACTTTCTCTCTCTGGTTACAAAGCAAACCGCGGTGTTGAGTTACACTACTCAACACGCGATATCTCAAAAATTCTAAAAAAAAAAACAGAGTGTCTTAACAATTGCAAATTACAGCGTGAAGCGAAAAAAAAAACATTTGTATATACATAACATATCAAAGTAATATTACGTGTACGTTACTAAACATTATAAATTTAATGTTATAATCTCGTCCTATCTCATACTAAATGTCAAGTGTCGTTAGCTTAAATCGACTCCGTATTACAGTTAAAATTAATTTTCTAGATAATGGGATAACCATTTTGATGAAATATATATTTATATAGAGATCGCATATAACTATAATAGCAAATAATTCGCTTATAATATATTGGTACCTAAATATATGAATCAGCTCACAGCAGGGTATGCAGAGGGAACCTGGTATTAAGGTACTGTGTTCCCATTCAATTGAAATATTTCATTTCCTCAAGTGAAGATCAAACCCACAACCAGTCGTTTTTACAGTCAAATTTGTGCCCCTGCGCCACGACTGGTCTCGACAATATAAATATTTATTAAACTTTAAACAAAAAATAATTTAGTCTTCAAATAACCTCGATTATACTTTTTTCTGGAATCTCCTGGATCTCTATTCAAGATATCTATAGCTGTGATTTAATTTCTAAATACTCTCTCCTCCTCCATTTTCTTCTAAAAATTGATACATTATATATTCCGAATATTTTAAAACATATTCAATTAAATTCTAAAGTAATTCTTATTTAACTAATTTTTACAATCAATCAGAGGAAATCTGATGAGATTTCTAAAAATTCCGTGTTAAAGGGTTTGCGGGTTGCTTTGTGTTGTTAGCACGGCAAAAAAATGAAAATAACTTATTTCCTAGAATGGGAATCGAACCAACAACCGCAGCGCCTCAATTTTAAAAATATAAAACAACGTATCAATATAAATACAGAATTTTAATTAAGCTATAAAGGAAACATCCCCTAGCTGGTAGCTGCAGAGGAGGGCGTCAGGTGCACCCAGATCACACATATATAACGCCACTGACAACTTGATTTACACACACACTCGCAATTGTTCAATTGTTTTATAAATATTTCACAGTAATGCATTCACATTCGGGTTATTTTTCAATTTTTATTGGTACCGCTTCGATTTCCGCTCACTTAACATTTATATTGGTGTGTCAGGGGGATGTTGATGAATATGGGAGATTTCGTTTTGAATTTGGAATGTTTTACTGTACCTACTAAGTAGTAGAAGCAGGTAAAATAAAATATTCAAAATTCACAATAGGGAATAGGTAATATTTCTTACTTTCCGTTTTACGCAATATTTTGTAGGTGGTTGTTACTTAGATGGTAGAGGCCATTCGTGGCACGCGACTGGTTGTGGGTTTAATCCCATTTATTTAAATTTATATTTTTTCATTTCTTCGCTCTGGTGTCGAGGCAAAGCGCGGCGTTACTTGTTGTGCCTTTCTTCGTTTCGTTTTTTTGTAACTTTTTGTAATCAACAAGATCACTCTCAACAAGAGGCCACTCTTGTTTTTTATTTCAGTATATTTTATCTATATAGCATATTTTATCTTTTTATAATATCATAATAAGCACTCAAATATATTATTACAAAAATAAACCGGACAAGCGCGAGTCGGGCTCGCCCACCGAATTCCGTGAAGAAATTGAAAGACTCGAGCTTTTTCTGAAATTCAAGTTTAGCTTTGCCCTTTCATCTGATATCTCACTTGAACTAGCGTATTTAGTACCAAATGTAGTCCTCTTTTATAGTCTTTTTTTTTTGGAATTTAACCACAAATGCATTGTTTTTAGTTTTTTTACTAAACTGGTACTACCTGTAGATGGTAGCTGCGAAATTACATAATTCTAGGTCAACCCTACAGAACGGAAGTACCCTAATTTTGATTTCCTTTATAGTATCTAAATGATATGGATATTTTTTTGCGATATAAACGGCCATATCTTTTTTTATGTAAATGTAGAAATACGTTTTTTTTAGAAAATCATGAGGCCGTAGATCTGGGTATATGGTTCAAATTTCAACTCGATATCTCCTGCGGACAGACAGACAGACGGACAACAAAAAGATCTTATAATGGTTCAATTTTTCCTTAAAAGGTACGGAACCCTAAAAAGAAATACACACTCAACCTACTTAATATAATTTTATAAAAAGAGTAAAAAATTAAAAATTAATTAGTTTATATTTCATATGCGTGACCGGGATTGATAAATTACAAATAACTTTAGTTGTTTGATCAACAGATTGGTTTGAGAGAGATGTGGATGAAGCTAATGTACATCGGGTAGTTAGTTACAATAAAATAAACAAAATTAAGGATTTTTTTGATACAATTTTATAAGTATATGGCCGACGTAAACGCGACAGTTATGGCTTTTATTATATTCACATTCGGGGGAATAAAATATTAAATATTTTTATTTACTCACCCTGGTAATGATAAAGCGCAGCGTTGAGTTCCACCTCTCAAGACATTCGAGACTTCATCGGAAAGTGAGCCACGGAAGCGTCTTAACATACGTTCCCACACCCCACTACGTGCGGGATACAGCGTGAAACTAAAATGTAAATTTCACAAAAATTTAATAAAATAAAGTGATTATTTTAATTAGTTAAATAACAAGTGAAGGTTCCTTTGGCGAGACGCTTTATTAATGAGCGGGTTCGAACTTACCCCAATGCGGTCCGCGGCTCACGTTTTAAATATTTACCTTCGACACTGTAATTATTTTTGTCCATTTCGATGACCGAAACTTCATTTCGAATTGAAATTTATTTAAAATTTTAAATAATTAATTAATATTTTACTATGATATGTAAGTTACATACAAATACATATGTAGGTTATGTAATTTCAATCGATAAATATTTTTTTGGCTGCACGCTTATAGCAGGACAAAGAGTGTTTAGTGCCTCTGAAGAACTAATTCTTATGGAAATAATTAATTCCGCCGATTAAGATTCGAATCCACATCTTTTGCGCTTGCAGTCAGATGCTGTGCTACTTTTGCTATGAGAAAAGAGTTTCAAAGATTGGAGCTTATATTTTTATTATCTAAAAACTTCCTACACATAAAAAATATAAAATAAGCTTAAGTGAGCGACGCCACTTCGGAGTTTCTTGTACAAAATTTTGTTACCTCTCCTTTGGATTATTATTCTAAACACAAATTTAGGAAATTAAAAAAATCCTTAAAACATACGACTATTAACAAAAACCAGTAACAGTTATATTTTTCACCGCATTTAATTGTTCGGTGTTCGCTTTTAATATTTCCGAAGCGGTGGTTTGCGTATTATTTCCGCGCTCTGATTTCTATGAATCGATATCGGGGTTTTCCTTTCAAACTGTTTTTGGGAACGGATATTGAATTTATTGCTAAATGTCGACTAGTTCTGATGTTTTATTATTTTTTTTGATTTCCCTGTGTATATGTTGGCTAGCTTTGACAAGAGTATAGTTTTTTGCAAAATATGAAAAAAAATATACAAAAATATGTATAAAAAAAAATATTATAAATGGTTGTTGTGTAGGTTATGAAACCAATGTTTCACGCTTTTTCTTACTATCACAGACATACCCTCACCTCCTTAGTATCAATAGACCAGTCGTAGTCATGGGCTCGATTCCCACTCGAGTAAATTATAAAATCTGGTAAAGAGGCAAAGCGCGGTGTCGTACTCCGCCACTCAACACGCAATGCCTCCAGGAATTAAAGTAAAGTGGGGAACGGAAAAGTTATAATGGGAACGAAGTATGAGGTTCCTAAGTTTCATTTTAGACATACCCTTTCCCACTGTACGCTCATTGTGTTAACTAACCTGGGAACCTAGTGTTAAGACATTTCTTTCCCCATCAAGATACTTCCGTTCTCCACTTTTAGCTGAATGCTTGAGGCATTGCATACTGAGTGACGGAACTCACACTCGTTACCAGAGTGAGAAAATAAATATTTTCCTAAGTCAGAATTGAACTCACAACCGTCGCATTCACGACGGTACAATATTAGATAACAATATTTATCCATTTACGTTAAAAGGGTGTTAGTAACGTTGAATGTTATCTAAGTAAATATTGAAAGGATTAATTCGCGTATAATATAACATTGGTTTAGGCGGGTCCATTTTCATTTTCAGATAAAATATAAAAACGGTCAAGTAGAAGTCGGTCTCACTTTCAAAGAGTTCCGTATATACCACCGTACCGTTTTGATTCTGTGACGATTTTTATACAAAATGCAGGTAAAAGACAAGAAAGAAAAACAAGCTTTTATGTGTCATTTACATATAAAAGCTTGTTTTTTTTTATAATGGTGACTTAGGATTAAAATTTTACTCTGCTCCAAGGAACTATAAGACCTGGACACTTTGACATAAATTTCAGCACGTTAACTCCACGCTTCATGCTGTATCCCGCACACTGCAGGGTAGACAGAGAGAACCTAACGTTAAGACACTGACTCCTTTTTCCGCCAAATTATGAAGGCATTGAATGTTGAGTGGCGGGAATCAACGCTGCGTTTTGCCTCGACACCAGAGCGAAGAAATTAAAATAAACGAAAAAAGAAAATTAAAAAATGAACTACAGACGGACAACGAAATGATTTTATGAGCGATCTCGATTTTTGATCGCGATTTTTTCTTTTTACTTACGAGACCCTAAAACACATAATAACCGCGGAACCTTTTTAATTAAGGTCACCACGGAGACCTATTAATCCACTGTTTTCTGTAAATTAAAGAGGACGAGACGAGTTCAAATTAGTAAGAATCGCACCGAGATCAGTTTTGAAGGTGTGTTTTTGGAATGTTGTTTTTTTCCCGGTGATTAATTTCCGGGACAGTACAGTTTGTTTAAGTAATTACGGTTTTCTTTAACTCTTTGTACAAAGGCAGGTTGTGTTTATTAGGACTGTTTGCGGTGTTTAATTATTTTTTCTGACATTTATTTTATTTAAAGTGTGACTGTAAGACCGAATGGTTGTGGGTTCGATCCCCACTCGAGGAGATGAAATATTTACTTAAATATATATTTTCATTTCTTCGCTCTGGTGTCGAGGCTAAGTGCGGCGTTGAGCTCTGCCACTCAACACGCAATGCCTCCAGAATTCGGCAGAAAATGGGGAACGGAGTATCTTAACACTAGGTTCCCTCTGCCTACCCTGCTGTGTGATACAGCGTGAAGCTGATTTTTTTGATTTATTTTATTTAAACATAATTTCTACATTTCCTCCATATGGCAATGATGCAAAGTGCTCCGTTGAGTTTCACCGCTGAACACACAATGAATGCTGAATTCGTCGGAAAGTATGGAGGGGATGGTAGGGGAGCTAAATTCTGGACATTGTATATATTTACGGGATACAGCGTGAAGGTAATAAAAAAAATAAATTAAATTAAGGCAACCGCATAAATCCCCATATATAACACGTGTTCAATACCCATAAAGCACCCATAAATTTTATAAGGCTGATAATCTATCAATCATAAAAAGGTTAAAAATGCGTGTGAAATATTAACAAAAAATTTCCTTTTTTCCTTTTTCGCTGGTACCCGCAATTAGGGGCGGCTCGTTAAACCGGGATCAAGACCTTATGGGCCACATATGTATATATATGGCTTAGTGTATCTATATGAGCTTCCCGCTGTATCCCGCAAAAAACAAAGTACGCAGAGGGAACCTAGTGTTAAGATACTCCACTCCCCACTTCCCGCCAAATTTTGAAGGCATTGCGCATTGAGATGTGAAACTTATTGCCGCGCTTTTGCCTCGACACCAGAGCGAAGAAATGAAATTATTAAATGTTTCATCTTCTAGAATAGGAATTGAACATCCAACATGTCGCGTTTAAACTCACACGCTTGTGCCACTGCGCCACGACTGACCTTATGGTTTAGTGCACTCATAGTATCAACATTATAGCCTTATCTGCCAGCACAGTTCGGCCAACGAGTCGTGGCCGCTCTAAAGCAAGCTGTACATGGCTGTGCAGTTTTGACTTTTCTTACTTCTGTTTATTTTCTTCACGAGTGAAGAATGAAAGAAACACACAAAAAAGGCATATAGTTTTTAATTACTAGCTTTTTGTGTATGTTTTTCGGTTCATTTAAGTTTAATTATTCAAAATGAATATGAGACAACAGAAACTAGGGTTGAACTTTATTTATTTATAAAAAATACAGACAAAAAAGAAATTTGAGACATTTTGAATATTACGATAATTTTTAAAATCAAATTATCTTTGTAAAAGCTATTAAAAACATAATCAATATCTTGTTTCGCTTCTGCGGGGTCCTAATAGAGCTCGAATACGTTTGCCCATGCTCTTAATGACACTTTTAATCATTTCCTGGGGCAAATTGTCCCACTCTTCAATATACCTGAGAGATGGAATTATTTCAAAAAACCAAACACCAGAGTGGCCACGACTAGTTAACCACACTGTACCAGTTTAACTCGACAGTTAAGTACCTGAAAGAACGCACAGGTCACTTTTAATTGGCCGGCGAATTTGACAGTTGACGTCAAGCATTCTACAACGAATAATGTTTAAATATCTCTTAAATTTAGTCAAATTGAACTCTATTTCATAGTTATACAGTTCAAATTGATTTCGCCCAAAAACAAACACGTGGTTCATGCCTTGAACATTTCGAAAGCGTTAGATATTCGAAAATTTAAATAAGCGTCCCATTTCCCCGCTCTCAAATTAAAAAAAAATCATTTTTACGCGACATCACATTTTTACATCTGGCAATATTAAATTCGATGATAGCGAAACGTAAAATAAAAAAGAAATAAACGTCAAGTAGGGTAGTGGAGGTAGAGCCGCCTCCAAAGGAACGTGGAGAGAACGACCGAATTCCATCAGCACTCTCTTTGTAATGAAGTCTGTGTTACGTGCTGCCTTAATATTGCCAATTTCAGACGAATTTACGTATGTACCGACGTGAACGCGATAGACGTATGTACGGTAATGGCCTAATAAATACTGTTTTGCTTTGAACCTTCGATTACTATTTTAGAATACGTTTCAATTTACTTTACTTTTTTTACCCAGCTACGGTGAAGCAAAAAGAAGGGTACATTTTCATAGTTAGAATTAGGGCGAATGAAACTCGACCACGGGTATCTTCTGAAAATGGCTATATATATAAATATTAAATTATTAAATATATATTATATGTAACATACCCGTAATATTATTATTTATTTAATAACATTACAATTTGTAGTGAGAATATTTTATTGCTTTCGGATGTTAATTTTTGAACTTATTTTTTTAAATTTCTTTTTTGTACTTCGTGTATAACGGGGTGAATAGAAATGATATGATGCTAAAATACTCTTTTCCTTATTTTTTACCCAATTTTCCAAACATATGTGTTGAGTCCCTACTTTGTCTTGTTTCCAGAGCAACGATATGAAAAAACAAGTTGTTCTGTCGAGTAGAAATCGGTCCCACAACCGTCACGTTCACAGTCATTCGCTGTGCCGCTGCGCCACTACGACAATATTCCAATAAACTATTATAATAAAATTTAATAAAATCTATTTAAACGTATATAATGTTAAAATAGTAATCTAATTAACATATTTTACTTATATTGTGAACTGATTCTCTATTTTTAATTCAGCGGAAAATGGGGAACGGAATGTGTTAACACTAGGTTCCCTCCCCTTACCCTGCTCTCTCCGAGATACAGCGTGGCACTAAAATAAATAAAATAATATTAATTGTGAGCTGAGTACTTGAAAACTACCGATTTTGAAATCCAATTAAAAGAAAATTTTTGTTTCAGAAATTAAATATTTTTTTTATTTAAGGTTTTTGTGAACGAACAATATTTTATAGGTGCGTAAAAATACAACCTAAATCGAGTATACACCTGCAATGCAGATATGAAATATAGTAAATTTTATATAACAATATATGCTACATAGAAATGACAAACTAATTCTTTAAAAAAATACATATAAGCATTTTGTTATTTTAAAGACTGACTGAAGTCTGTCGTGGCCCAGGGGTACAAACGTGTGACTGTAAATGTGACAGGTTGTGGGTTCGATTCTCAATCGAGGAAATGAAATATTTATTATTTTCTTAAAGCGTGACTGTAAAACCGACTGGTTGTGGATTCGATCCGTACTCGAGGAGATGAAATATTTACTTAAATTTATATTTCCATTTCTTCGATCTGGTGTCGAGGACAAACGCGGCGATGAGTTCTGCCACTCAACACGCAATGGCTCCAGAATTTGACAGAAAGTGGGTAACGGAGTGTCTTAACACTAGGTTCCCTCTGCCTACCCTGCTGTGTGCGGGATTCCCTCAAACGCCAGAATTCGGCGGAAAGTGGGATGCGTAGCCTCCCGTACATATACCCCAGATACAGCGTGAAGCTGAACAGCATTATTTTAAAGTATTGATATTTACATACATATAAGTACACTAGTACAGTATGCAAAGCAATGACGTAAAAGATGGAAGTACGAGTCCTGTTCTTTGATTTCGAACATGCCATTTGAGCAGAAATCACTTCACCAATCCAATGTCACGCTGTATGGAGAACACACAAATTAAGTTGTACAGTAAAAAGCTGGTTAAGTGCGAGTCGGACTAGCAGTCACACTGAGGCTTCTACCAATTTCAGGACTGTAGATCAAAGGGGACCACAGCTTAAAAAAGTTAACAAACTTAAATTTAGGGGCATATGCTCTAATTTTGTTTGAAACTACGAATACAAATTTATTTACTTTTTTTTCAGCTTCACTCTGTATCCCGCATATAGCAGGGTAGGCAGAGGGAACCTAGTGTTAAGACACTCCGTTCCCCACTTTCTGCTGAATTTTGGAGGCATTGCGTGTTTAGTGGCAGAACTCAACGCCGTGCTTAACGTCGACACCAGAATGAAAAATTGGAAATATAAATTTTAGTAAATATTTCATCTTCTCGAGTTTGGATCGAACCCACAACCAGTCGGTTTTACAGTCACACTTGGTGCCGCTGCGCCACGACTGGCTTTATTATTAATATTATTTTTATAAGATATCTATAAAATATTGCAGATGAAAGAAATGGCCTTGATAGACGGACAACAAAGTGATTCTATAATGGTTCCGTTTTTTTTAATTTTGAGATACGAAACTCTAAAAACGTTAAAGTTTATAACACTATCTTCACCTCTAAAGACGCTTCGTTCTCTACTCTCCACCCAGCGTCAAGTCACCGTGTTGAATACCAGAACTCAATGCTTTTCTGCAATAAACGATCACCATATTTTTCTTTAAGAATACAACATTTTTAGTAAATTAATAAGCAAACGGCGTTAGTATCGCAGCGCGAGATAGTGACCTATCAGTTAACAAAGGAGCGCACGGAAGAAAGAAACAATATCTTCTAATAAAATGCAAGCTTAAAATAAAGTTTTATATATATTTTTTTCTTTTTTCAGCTTCATGTTGATATAGCAGGGTAGGCTAAGGGAACCAGAGCCGGAACCGGAAGTGTTAAATGCTCTCCGTTCTCCACTTTCCACTTATGGGAGAAGTGGCATGAAAGAGCCAGGTTTTGAAAGAGCCACCTGCAATATTATAGTAGTTTAGGAACGGACTCGATAGAATATTTTATTTTTAAATGGCAACACTGATTTCCCATCACCCACAAAAAATTTACACATCTTCGGAACCAACGGACGCCGATATGTCGAGTTGAAGTTTTTGGCACTCAAAACTAACATTTTTACCTCATTTCAGTTGTTTTTTAGTATTTCATTGTAAACAAATATAGGTACTTGGATTGTGGATTGAGTTTATGTATATATTTGGCCTTGTAACTGGATTAAAACTGAATTTCAAAAGTTTTGATATCGTTGTGATTTTGAAGGTTATATTTTTTTAAAGAATAGGTTATGAAAGAGCCGGGTGGATGGGCCTTGAAAGAGCTGGCTCTTTCGTAACCGGCTCTTTCATGACCCCGAATTAGATTTTTTAAAATTAATTATTATTATAATAAATATAGATTCTTAATAAACATTATTAAATAATTTGCTACTGATATTTCATTATGGAGAAGTTTGATCCCAAAAAACTCGAAAATAAACCAAGAAAATTCAGACCCGAATTCGTCTGATTCTATCATATTGGCTGAAGTAAAAAAAAAAGTAGATTGAAGCAAAACAAAGTCCAATACAAATAAAAATAGTGATGATTGAATGGAGCAATATTTTTTTAAAAAAAGATCTCATAATTTAAGTATGTTGTTTTTGAGAAGATATTATTAATTTATTATTTAGTTTAATTTTCGTGATTTTTATTAATAAAAGAACTATCCGCCTCTAAAATATTATAAAAATAATATAAATAAAATAATATAATATGATTGGTTTAAATAATATGAGATTGTTAGAATTATTTACTTAAAATGATTAATATAATTTTAAAAAACATTACTTTTTAATAAGGATTATTAAATTGATTTTATTTAATAGTGCATTGTTATTATTTAGCATAATTTTCACTATTACATCTCATAATATAAGACTGGCTCTTTCATAACTTTTGGTGGCTCTTTCAATACCGAAATGTTATGAAAGAGCCAAATGACACATTTTTTTTAAATGAATATTTTATTGCTTTTTTATTGTATTTAAAGCTTATTTCGTATGAAATTATATAGTTTAATAAATGAATAATAATTTGAGAGAAAAAAAACTTATTTTCTTTAATTAAAAGTATATTTTTTTGCTTCGTTTAGTAAACTGGCTCTTTCATGCCACCTCTCCCTTACATGGCATGTTAGGTGGCGGAACTCAATACCGAGCTTTGTCTCTTTACCAGCGCTAGGAAACGATAACGTTAAATAATTCTTTCCCCCAAGTGGAAATCGAAGCCACAACGATCGCGCTAGCAGTCACGCATTTGAGCCATTGCGCCACGATAGCCTTTTTTATATTTTAATTTAATATTTTAAAGGAAATGGATTCTAGGTAACCTGGTGAGCTGGGTAATGGCGCTCTATATGCTGCAAGCGTCTCGACCTAATTTGATGTTGAACGAGCAAGGCGAACGATCGTTAGGTTTTGAAGATAATTTTTTAACTTTGCATATACGGAAATAAATTTAGATATCGCATTTATAATATTATAACTGATATTACTTTTTACATTAAAAATAAATAGAAAAATGTTAAATTTTATTTATTTTTTCATGATGTACTCCTACTACTTATAGGCTGTGTTGAAGAAATATTATGAACCACTTACTACTTAAAATAATGAAATAAACACTTCTATATTTTTTGGTATAAAATTTAATAAATAATACGGCGTATATGTATAAATATAAAAAATAAGTAATATATTACATTATTAGTAGATAAGATCTTACTTAACAAATATCGTCATTTAAGTCAATAAAAGTCAAAGCCTTAAACAGGATATCGATCTCTTTGGTCATTTAATTATTTGTTAGCTCCATGCTGTATCCCGCACATAACAGGGTAGGCAAAGGGAACCAGGGAACCTAGTGTAAAGAGACTCCAATCCCTATTAAGACACCTTAGTTTCCCACGTTACGCTTTATCTCGTCACCAGAGCGAAAAAATGAAAATATTAAATATCGGATTTGGCAACCCGAGTGGAAAACGAAACCACAATCTTTCAAACATTGACTGCCTAAAAGATGTCTTATTTCAAATCCTCAAGAATCAAAATATATTTTATTTCTTCCGTTTCCGTCCGAAATACACAATCCAAGATTGTAAAATCCAAAACAGCGAAATATTTAATATTCATATAAAACGGAGAGTTTCTATTAAACCATTGCTAACCAGCGAAGTTATACATACATAATAGTGATTGGGAAGAAATTTGAATTTCGTCGCAAAAGTTAGTGGGAGTTGAGTAAAGAGAGATTTTTGATTTGCAAGTCAATGATCCTTCACTCCATCGGCGAGTTATTTATGTTAATTCAGTTTATTGTAGTTAGCGTTTCGACTTTCACAACTTCAGCTTTTATTGTAATTGGTGGAAGAGTATTTAAAGCTACTCTGAAACAACAATTAACATTTAATTGGCGTTAATTATTAGAGGCCAGTGGTGGCGCAGGAGCACAAAAAGTGACTGTAAAAACAACTAGTTATGGGTTCGATCGCCACTAGAGGAGATGAAATATTTATTGACATTTATATTTCATTTATAAATGTCATTTCATTTCTTCGCTCTGGTGTAGAGTAGGAAAGGAATATCTTAACACTAGGTTCCCTCTGCCTACCCTACTGTGTGCGGGATACAGCCTGAACCTTATTAATTTAATTTCATCTAGTTCTTGGTTAATGTTGTTGTAATAACTTTAACTTGTTATTACTTGGACGAAGGCCTTATTTAATTTGGCACGAGGTCAGAACTTATAATAAAGGATAAATTCCGAAAAGTTTATAGGTAAAGAAAAAAATAATTACAAACTTAATACGAAAACTTAAGTTAGAGAGTCCGATTCGCACTTGTTCGTTTTTTTTTAGCTTTACGCTATTTCCTGCACCTGGACGTCCAGCGGTAATATACTCCGATCCCATTAAGATACTTCCGATCTCCATTTTTCGCCAAATACTAGCGACATTGTTAAGTGGCGGAACTCAGCGCTGCGCTTTGCCTCGTTACCAGAGCGAGAAAACGAAAATATTTATATATAATAAAATGCTAAAAGTGACTATTATATTCATTTTCATACGGATCAATATCAAATGATAGAAAATACATACAACAAAAACCGGATAAATATAAAGTAAATTAATTAAAATGGTTACTTTTGCTCAACCTTCGGAGATAAACCTGGTATATGTATCGCGGACTTTTTTAGACATTATTTAAAGGACACTATTTTTGCAAAACATTGTTTTTATGTATCTCATAAGGTTGAATCAGCGCACGTCATGTATGCGTTAAGCAAGCTCAGTTTGGGTGACGTTTTCTTAAACCAACAAACGAACTTTGCAAACCGTTGCTTAGCAACGGTCAGTTGTTATTAACATGACAGAATAAATTGCCTGTGAAATTAAAAAGTATTTTAATATATTAGTATATATCGTAAATGTTACAAATATGAGAAAAAAAGTATCC
This sequence comes from Heliconius erato x Heliconius himera, assembly GCA_013421005.1. Classification (NCBI taxonomy): domain Eukaryota; kingdom Metazoa; phylum Arthropoda; class Insecta; order Lepidoptera; family Nymphalidae; genus Heliconius; species Heliconius erato x Heliconius himera. The sequence goes on along the minus strand of JAATLQ010037816.1, from coordinate 49,282 downwards.
TATGTTCATCCGAAGACCCTCAAGTAACTCTATATGAGTATTTTCTCACAATTGAATTAGCGGTTTGACCCTGATTGCGTAACAGACAGACAGACAGACAGACAGACAGAGTTACTTTCGAATTTATAATATAGGTATGGATTTTCACTTCACATCTAAAACAGAGTATCAAAGGCTAAATCATATTCGAATATAACATTTGGAAACACAACAGCACTCCAGGCGGCCTTCAACTCGATCGTACTGTGATTCAATACATTTCCCTTTCCCTAAAAGACTTCCACTCGAAACGAACTCACAGATTTCTTTATATTCACTCTCGTATCTCCTAAAATATGCCACCATTGCCTTTGCTTTGCGTCAAACGCTTTAATATATACGAGTAGGTGTTTCATAAGGGACTAAGATCAATTGGTACTTTACTCCAGAACGATTCGAAGAACTAAAATGTTCTTCAAGTCTACTTTACTTCGCTTTATATGTTAAGATGTTGATGATTTATTAAGCTTCATGAAGGAAAGGCTGAAAGTTCCGTATCCTACTTTCTGCTCAAGACATTGAAGACATTTCGTGTTGAGTGGAAATCAACGCCGCGCTTTGTCTTCTTACCATGAAAATATTTCATTTCCTCGAGTGATCGAATCCACAACCGTTGCATTTACAGTAAAACTCTGTGCTGCTGCGCCACGACGGGCTCATCAATAATTATTATATTACGTAATAATATTCTATACTATTATTATAAAGCTGAAGTGTTTATTTGCCTAATGAAACTACTGGTTCGAATTGAAAAATTCCGTTTGGGATGGAAAATCTGTTTAGCGAGGATAGCTGTGGCTACAGTACACCACGTTGACCTTTTCAATGTACCCAACTGTACTTTCTCTCAAAGCTGCCTCAGTCCCATTGAAATGTGTCATATTATATACGACTGTTAGTCAGTTGAGGCCAGTCGTGGCGCAGCGGCACGCAGTGTGACTGTAAAATCGACTAGTTGTGAGTTCGATCCCCACTCGAGGAGATGAAATATTTGCTTAATTTTATATTTCCATTTCTTCGCTCTGGTGTCGAGGCTAAGCGCGGCGTTGAGTTCTGCCACTCAACACGCAATGCCTCCAGAAATCGGCAGAAAGTGGGGAATCGAGTGTTATAACACTAGGTTCCTCTGCCTACCCTGCTATGTGCGTGATACAACGTGAAGCTGATTTGACTGTTAGTTATTTCCATTTGACCAAAAACATGACCAAATTTTTATTTTAGCTTCATTTGCACATTTCACCAGAGGGAACCTGGGAACCCTGAGCTAAAACACTCCGTTACCCCTTAGAACACTTGTGTTCCCTACTTTTACGCCGAATTCTTAAGTCATTACGTATTGAATTGCGGAAGTCAATGTCGTACTGTACCACTTTACTAAAGCGTGGAAATAAAAATAAGATATAATATTATTTATATCTTATTTTTATTCGTTTCCCCGAGTGAGAATCGAACCCACAACCATCGCGTTTACAATCGCACGTTTGTGTCTATGCAATAAATACTAGTTCTTTGTATCGCGGTAATTTATAATCTGGATCGATCTTTTATTATACCTAAATATCTCTTATCTATCAGTACAAGTAAATAAATATTATTTCTATTGTTTGGTTTCTTTCGGAGCTTCGAAGTGGGCTAATGTTATGATGACATTATCTTTTTTTCAATCACCGAAATGGAATCTTGGAAAGTTATCGCTTTTTTTATGTTTTTTTTTGTACTGACTATTCTTTGGGTATAGTATGTTATTATTTTATTAGGGTTTCTTCTTTATGTTATTTAGCTTAGGATTTATTAACAGAATCGTTTCAAATGAATTGAGTAGGTTTATTCTCATGCATATTACTTATAGAGCAAGGCAGAAAGTAAGAAGTATATAAATAAAAAATCAGCTTTACGCTGTATCCCGCACACAGCAGGGTAGGCAGAGGGAACCTAGTGTTAAGACACTCCGTCCCCCTTTCTGCCGAATTCTGGAGGCATTGCGTGTTGATTGGCAGAACTCAACGCCGCGCTTTGCCTCGACACCAGAGTGAAAAAATGGAAATATAAATTTAAGGAAATATTTCATCTCCTCGAGTGGGGATCGAACCCACAACCAATCGGTTTTACAGTCACACTTTTTACTCCTGCGCCACGACCGGCGTTATATTTAGAATGTATTTAATAAATATTAGATATCATTTAAAAGGTGAGGCAGGTTGTACTGACAGCCAGTGAAATATTTAATATTTTCATTTCCTTGATCTGGTAACGATCCAAAGCGCGGCGTTGAGTTCCGCCACTCAAGACGCAACGGCTCCAAAATTGAACGGAAAGTGGATAAAGGAAGTGTCTTAATAGAAAGTAAAGTATTTTAACATTAGGTTTCCCGGTACCCTCTGCCTACTCTGACATGTTCGGGATACGGGGTGAAGTTAAAAAAGATTAAGAGATTTCTACAATTTGACCTATTGTGATGAGGAAATTCTAAAAAACTATCTAAATTACTATCAAATTTCCGGGCTATCGCGGCGCAGCGACACAACGTCTACCTGTAACTGCTTCAATTGTGGGTTCAATACCCATTCTGAATGATAATTATTTTCTTATAGTTCTTTAGTAGTAAAATAGTAACCGAGCCGAACAAAAAAATAGAGTGAACATGCAATATTTCGAAAATTGGCCAAAAAATGGGAAGCCTACTCTGCTATATGCGGAATACCCAGTGAAGCTGCATAAAAACATTGAAATAATAAAAACACATTTCAACTGATAAGATATCATCAGCTCCTAATATCTTCCAAAAATATGAACCCAACACAATCCGCCACCACTCGTTAAAGCAGCAAACAATTTGGGACATTTAACAAGCGCGTCTCAAACGTACATGGCTACGACCAAAGGAATTCCTCACTCACAAGCACTGCCTTTGATGTTTGTACTTTTCTTTGTATCGCGGTAATGGAGTCACGCGCCGGCTTAAATATCTCGATACCTTCCAAAATCGATCTTGTTAGGTATCGGGACGGGATTACGTGTCGTTTAGTCGCTCAGCCTTGTGCGGTGTGGGTGGATGTGGATGCCTTGCATCTGCATGTGCATTTTGCCTTTTGGAAGTTAATTAAACGATAGCCGAGTCGTGGCGCATGGGCGCAAACGTGCAACTGGAAATGGGACAGGTTGTGAGTTCGATTCCCCCACTCTGGTAAATGAAATATTAAACAATTTAATTTTCTCGCTCTGGTAACGTTATTACAATCGTAATATTCTGTTACATGAAATTATTTTTAAAAAAGTAACGCAAGTAAAAAGTGGAAATGGAAAATTTAAATTAAACTATTTTACAATATTACAATCATAACATTCAGCTCAGCCTTTGCTGAAATTAAATTATTATTTTAATTTCGATGAAACATTTCTGAAACATCGAACAAAAACTTGTTTTTAAGCATAATATTTAATGATCAAATAAAATATTTTTACCTTTTCCGCATATATCTCATCATATCAAATATTTGCAGCTAAGAAGTATGTGCATTACTCTTATTAACATTTTTTTATTGTATACACTGTAATACAATGTAATCAGAGATCCGCGAGTAAAAATTTAAGTTGTATTTTTTTCGTATCGCAGAAATACAGAATCTTATTGCAAAAGAATTATTTATGGTGGAATTAATTATATACGTTTCTCAACACGCGGCGTTGAGTTCTGCCATTCAACACGCAATGCCTTCAGAATTCGGCAGAAAGTGGGAAACGGAGTGTCTTAACATTAGGTTCCCTCTACCTACCCTGCTGTGTAGGACACAGCGTGAAGTTGATTTGATTCAACACTGTTATCCAAAATACGCCACTGAGTTCCACCACTATATATGCAAGTCGAATTTAGGAGAAATGTAGAGAAACGAATGTCTTGACAGAAAGTTATCTCTGCCTACCCTGCTATATCCGGAATACAGCGTGAAAGAAACTAAAAATTCAGTTTGACAAAATAATCATTCAGTGACAAAGTAGTCACTCTGCATAGAAGATTTTCCTATTAATCTTTCATTACAAGGAGCTTCGTACAGACTCGCGTTGTTAGACTCGCATAGTGTTGCACTTCACTACTGATGAATATGACATGAAGTGGAACTTACTAATATACAAAGGCTTTGTTCATTTTGTCACTTTTTTAACCGACTTCAATAATAGTAGTTCGTCAATTCGGATGTTTCTCCAAAGGATTAGAAGTTGTCAATTGGGCTAAATGTTTTATTTTTGTTATCCCAGTTGGGTGAACCGATTTTGATTATTCTTTTTCATTTGAAAGTTGATGTTCCTCGTGAGGTCCCATTTTACTTTAGTCCATTTCTGAAGATGCCATCCATGAGAAAACTATATTAATCTTAAATTTGCATCAAATATGCGCGCGACATATGGATAACTCAATATCACTCCAACCTTTTTCGACTTCGCCGATTTTTTTTAGAAAGAATGTACTTTAAGAGTAGATTGATGAGAGTTTGGTTTAGTTTTGACTATGGAATCCATGACAATGTAACAGAATTCTTCAGTTTTAGGAGCAAATAAACGATACTCGTGAAAATATAAATAAAATATATAAATTGGCAACTATGGTATTCGTTTACCTCGATGGAGGTAAACAAGCTGCTAGTATTAAAAAAAAAAGCTAATGCTACAACAACCTTACAATATTATGACATTAGCTTTTTTATGCACTTATTTTATCTATATGAAACAATATTAATACATTTTTAGAAATCTGCGATCTGAAGGGGTAAACGTATTTAATCTACCATACAACTTCCTATAGGATGCAAGAATGAAATACTGAGGGTTGCGAGATACGGTCAGAGGGCGAAGAGGTACGCATAAATCTAACATGAATAAACGTTAAAGGACAGTCGGATATCATCGAGCGAATGCTTGACTTATATACCCTTTGTTTTGAAACTTGACTTGTTTTGTCTATAAAACAATTCAAATTTTCAATCAATCTTAATTGTAGTGGATTTTTTTAGGTTGTCTCTGTATCTCGACAGTGGAAAACTGGGAAGCTAGTATTAAAATACTCCGTTCCCATTAAGACATTTCCGTTCCAAAATTTCCACCGAATTTTGAAGGCATTGTGTTTGCGAGTTGAGTGGTGAGCTCAATGCACAGGCTTGTGCACCTGCGCCACGACTAACCTCAAAGTATGCGTAAAATATCAATAAAATAATCTCAATATTACAATATACATAACGAATATTATATCAAAAACTGTAACTCTAAGTAACAGTTAGAGTTATTACTGGAAAAGCGAAAGGCAATCAAAAGGCAAATATAATTTAGCACCTTGCACCGCACATAGCAATGTAATTTGACGAGAGCAGTTAGGTGAGCTCCATCTCGTTTTGCATCGCGTGGGGTATGAATAAGTAAATTTTATCGTAGTACTTATGTGGAGAAGCAGCGTAGTTTTGGGGTGCAATGTGTAACGGCGTACTTTGTTACTCATTTCTTAAATTTAAGTAATTTTGATATGCATTTTTTATTTTTAATACTATTAGTGAAACTCTTACAGGCATTTTAAATTAGTTGTATAAAGTGGCATTTTAGTTAAGCAGGTAATGACTGTGATAGTAAATAATTAAAACAAACAATATTAAATTATTTTAGTGCTGTCAGTGCTGTTAGTATCTTAATTATAACATTACGGCTCGATGTTTTACTTATAGCCTAAAATCCCAGGGCCTCTAGACCAACGTTATTTTAGCAAAGCTGAAATTTTTAGGACTATTCATCTGTTATATGCATTACGGTGTGAGTCTTAGTTAGTAATAAGTAAAGGAATAATAATAATAATGAACGCCATCGAATTGCTTTAACCGTATGCGCTGCAAAAATAGTTAAATACGATTATATGCCAGTACATTGTATGGCATATACTCGTATTTACACCGTGTATTTTATAAATAAGTCACGATAAGGCATTTTGTAAGAAAGAAGAATTAAAAATTGCAAGGTGATATTTTATTGTTTTTTTTTATTCAATCGAAAGCTATGCAATTGTCATAACATTTTATGACTTACTTGGACTTTTATAGCACGTAATTGAGACGTATTTTTTTGAGAAGGTCTAGGAGGCGCCCTTGCAACTATGCTATGCTATATGATATTCACTCAAGCAGCGACGTAGTGCTTGCACTTTCTCAGAATTATGAAACAAGTTGTAATTCATGGAATATGTCAGTCTGTTGTGCAAATGCAACATAATAAAAGTATTATAGTTATATTATAAAAATGCACAGATTGTTTGGTTTGACGCGCTAATCTTTGAAACGTTGGAGCTGGATAATTTAAACTAAATAACTGGATATTTTTTACACGCTCACCTACGTAGAAACGCTCGTATTTAAATATGTCTTGAAGAATAATGTAAAAAATCTATATTTATTATTACGCGGGTACTTGTAATTATGGCTCCATTACGTGGGTCTTTGCTCCTGCCAGACATCCTAAAAATTATACTAGCAAGCTTTAATTTTAAATATATAATTTATGAAATTTTCCAAGAATCTTTTATAAGCAATTTCAGCTTTGCTAAAACGACGCAAGTCTGAGGACCCTGGGATCTTTAGCTAACAATATATTTTGTAACCGTAAAATACGAACGGACGTTTGACTTCAAAAGGGCGATTTCGAAAACTTTTTTACGAGGACGTTCGCTAAAAATCTATAAACGAAAAAGTATACCAGTATTGTAACGATCCATACTAGAACTAAAATGTGTAAGTAAATAATATAAAATTAAAAAATATTAAATCAGCTTCACGCTGTATCCCGCACACAGCAGGGTAGGCAGATGGAATCTAGTGTTAAGACACTCCGTTCCCCACTTTCTGCCGAATTCTGGAGGCATTAAAATAGGAGGAGGAGGGTAAATAATATAATTCAAAACTAATAATTTATAAAAAAAATATTACAAGTATAATTTATAATATTATTTTATTTATAGTTTTCGATAAATACAATCTTAAAAATAATAGTTTAGTCCAGTTCTTTTATTACGCGTTCACAAGTAATATTACAGTGACGTAATATACCGTAGATAAAACACGCACATATAAAATATATTTATTAAAAAATATTTAATAATTATAAGTAATTATTGTGTATTATAATTTAAAATAAATAATAACATAATTAATATTTAAATTATTGCAAAATATCATGTTGGCTGAATAAGCTACTATCAACGAAAAGTCAAGAAAAAAGGAAAGAAAGAGAAGGGAGATGGACGCGTCTGAGGAAGGATAGATGTTAAAAATCTTTAGAGAAGTCTTAATTTATTATTAATATATAATATTTAATATTTAAAAAGCATGTGAGATTATGTTTACAATTGTGATATAAGTATTCGAGGCTACTAAGATAAGTAATAAGTACTTTCAGTATATACGAATGTTTGTTTTGGAATACTTCGTCGGTAAGTTTTTTATAGATTATTATTTAAACAAAGAATAGTGATATTAATGCATGTAATGTCGTCAATATCCAGGGATAATTATTATTTATTTAGTAAATGGAAATAAATACATGAAGATGTTTTGTGAGGTATGTAAAATTACAAATATATTAATGTACGCAGAATGCCTGCCGCCATCTTTGTTAGATGCGTGTATGTGAATTGTAAAATGAGAGTTAAATAAGTTTGGTGAATTATAATTACTTATAAGTGTAATTTCTTTACATATTAGTAGATATTTAACATATTACTATAAAAGGAAATATACGTTAAATAGTATCTTTTATAATAATATGATATAAAAATATTATATCAAAATACGTATTTACAATTTATAAATATTATATAATATGAGTCTATTTAATGTCCTATTATAATAAAGGAAATCTGTCAAGATATTTATTTAATTAAATATAAAGATGTTAGACATTAACCAAATATTAATTATTTACCATTTACACGCATGTTGGAGTTCATTGACCCTATGTTTTACTATTAACTAATATAGTCACAACCGACTGCTGCTTGGCTTCGCTGGTGCTAAAGTGAATTACTATGGCAAGAAATTTTTTATGCCTTGTATGAGGGTCAGCTTTAATTCATGAGCTGTCTGAATTTTAAAATTCGACGCCATATCGAACACAGAAGATACATAAAATCTTATAAAAAACCGAATATCTTATAAGAAACCCGATTTTTTTCCTTCTCCTCTCATTATATATAAACAAAAAAGTTGAAAATAATATTTAGTTACTTCAAAGTTGTTGTATTAGATAATTAAAGAATAACTAACGAAATTATTGATAGTTATATTATATTTAACTATTAATTGTTTAAATTTAAAGTCCATTGTTCTTGGAGTAAGTGAAAAACTAAAATAGTAAATATTTTAAATAAAATTGATTGTCTACAGATTTTATTTGGTACATTTGGACGGTTCCCTAACGCCCAATATTAATAACCTATCTCCAACGTCAATCTTAGATTGTTTCATACATCTATCCAATCTAGAGATTGAATTGGTCATAATAATCTCTAGATTGGATAGATATATAAAACAATCTAAGATTGACGTTAGAGACAGGTTATTAATATTGGGCGTTAGCTGACACCAAAATAATACATACTAACACTACACAATATTAACGATTAACATAGTAAAGTCTAAATAGGTCGAGTTTATTGCTTTTGACATTTTAAAGTCGGTTAAAATACAGCACTACTCCGAAAACGAGCTTTCCCTATACTGTAAGTATCTAGTAAATAAATCAGCTTTAGGCTGCATCCCGCACATAGTTGGGAAGGGAGAGAGAACCTAGTCTTAAGACTCTCCGTTCTCTACTTTCCTGTGAATTTTTCGATGAATTACGTCTGGAGTGGCGTAACTCAACGCCGGACATTTGCTTTGGTGCCATAGCGAAGAAATTAAAATATTAATAAATAGTAATTCATTCCGTCTAATGAGGATCGAACCTACAGTTACAAACCGAAATTACAGTTAAATACAAACTTGTCACAGAAGTAAACATAGATTATGTAGAATTTATTATTTATTTTCGTATTTCCTCAATACAATGTAAGAGCATTTCTCTGCAAAATCTTAAAAAAACATAGCCAACAGACGTTCAGCTACATCCGTGTAAAGTACTGATGTTATCGTCGTATACGCAATTTTGTTCTCGGAAAGAGGGAGAATGACCGCCCTCCGTATACTCGTGGGTTGTGATAGCGTTCACTTCCTTATCAATATTACTCCACAAAAACCTCTCCTTATTGCCCTCCCGAAGTTTACTTTGGATGGCATTTATTTTTAACATGTTTATAATTTATATGTAATAATACATTATTTGTTGTGATCGATGCTAAGAATTTTGAAATTTTGTTTGGCAAAGAAATACTTAGAACTTTTTTTTGGGAAATCTAGAATAAAGTAATAATAAGGTCTCTGTAAAACCGGTTAAAAACCGAGAAATAAAAAAAAATGTAATCTAAAATGGTAGAGAGTAGATGTTTGCTGCGGCACAGGGGCATAAATGTTGATAGTTTGTGGATACGATTCCCACTCAAGCAAAGGAAATATTTAATATTTTCATTTCTATATTTTGGTGTCTCAACCAAATATAATAGTTTTGTTTTAACACACAATGCGTCCGATTCAGTGGATAGTGGAGAGCGAAGTGTCTTTACACTAAGCCTAATGAGCCCCCTCAGCCTACAGCAACATGCCTGCCATGCCTACAAAAAAAATGGTTAATTTTTAACAATGACCAACAAAGCCATTGCACACTATACCCCAAAACTACGCTACCTCCCCATGTAAGTTGGAGAATAAAATTTACTTATTCATACCCCACGCGATGCAAAACGAGATGGAGCTCACCTAACTGCTCACGTCAAATTACATTGCTACGTGCGGTGCAAGGTGCTAAATTATATTTGCCTTTTGATTGCCTTTCGCTTTTCCAGTATTAAGTAATAACTCTAACTATTACTTGGTGTTAGAGTTTTTGGTATAAAATAAGGTCGTTATGTGTATTTTATGCGTAAAGGTCACTTAAAAATAAGTGATTATTTTACTGATACTTTTCACCCTGATATCGAGGCAAAGCCCAGTGTAGAGTTTGCCCAGCTACTCCAGAATTTGGGAAACTTCAGCGAAAGTGGGCAACGGAAGTGTCTTAAACGCTAGGTTCTCAGGTTCTCTTTGCCCTGCTGTCTGTGGGATATAACGTGAAGCTATGAAAAATATAAATATTGTACAATATCTTACTAAAATACGACAATTTTTATCAAAACATAAAAAATAAACATTTACGATTTTTAATATGAATTAATTATTTTTTGACTTAAGTGTTCGATTCTATTAGTAATCAGTATGTATACGGGGTAGAAAAGTATTCTAAGCATTCCCTTAACCAAGACAAAGATCGTCTACAATCAGACATATTACCAACTGCGCTGTAGCGGTAGTCAATAACGCCAATTTTGTTTTAGTTTTTAAATTGGCCATTTTCATTTTTTTTTAATATGTATTATAAAACAAAAATCATCTCTTCGAATGGGGATCGAACCCACAACCAGTACGTTTTACAGTCACACTTTGTGCCCCTGCGCCACGGCTGGCTTCAAATATAAATATCTATTATAATTTATGCTTATACAAAAACATTACAGCAGTACTCGCGACGGTTATGGCTTCTATTTACATTCGGAGGAATGAATTATTTCCACTTCCTCCTGTGAAAATAAGACTATGCTTCACGTTGAGTGCCACCACTCAAACCGTAATGTTTCAAATATCGAAGGGTGTGTGAAGCACAGAGTGTGAAGACACTAGGTTTCCTGTACCTGCCCTGCTAAAAAACCCTTCAAAATCAATCTATAACACAATTCAAATTTCAAAACAAATGGTACCTAAGTCATACATTTACTCGATGATATCCGACTGTCCTTTAACGTTTATTCATGTTAGATTTATGCGTACCTCTTCGCCCTCTGACCGTATCTCGCGACCCTCAGTATTTCATTCTTGCATCCTATAGGATGTTGTATGGTAGATTAAATACGTTTACAAGTTCAGATTCAACATTTCTAAAAATGTAAGTATTTATAAATATTTTTTAGGTACATCTAAATGATTATGGATGCTTGCATATGGCAGGGTATGCAGAGAGAACCTGGGAACCTAGTATTAAGACAAGACATTTCGATCCCATTAAGATACTTCCGTTTCCGTCTTAAGTGCTTCTTATTTACACCAAATAACTATTTTAAACGAATCTAGTCGTTATTTTCTTTTAGTTTCACGTTACCTTTCCCACACATAACTTAATAGGCAGAGGAAACCTGGAAGCCTGGAGTTAAGATACTCTGTTCCTTTTTAAGATATTTCCCATTCCCATTTTTCGCCAAATTCTGGAGGCATTATTTATTGCATTTCTCGGCGTGGAGAATCGAACCCAAAACCATTTACAGTCACACGCTTTTGTCCCTGCACCACGACTGGCCTGTCGTTTATTTAACTTCCAAAAAAGGCAAAATGCACATGCAGATGCAAGGCATCCACATCTACACAAGGCTGAGCGACTAAACGACACGTAATCCCGCCCCGATACCTAACAAGATCGATTTTGGAGGGTATCGAGATATTTAAGCCGGCGCGTGACTCCATTACCGCGATACAAAGAAAAGTACAAACATCAAAGGCAGTGCTTGTGAGTGAGGAATTCCTTTGGTCGTAGCCATGTACGTTTGAGACGCGCTTGTTAAATGTCCCAAATTGTTTGCCGCCTTAACGAGTGGTGGCGGATTGTGTTGGGTTCATATCTTTGGAAGATATTAGAAGCTGATGATATCTTATCAGTTGAAATGTGTTTTTATTATTTTAATGTTTTTTTGCAGCTTCATTCGGTATTCCCCATATAGCAAAGTAGGCTTTTCCATTTTTTGGCCAATTTTCGAAATATTGCATGTTCACTCTATTAGCATTTCCTCATCACGATAAGTCAAATTGTAGAAACCTCTTAATCTTTTTTAACTCCACTGTTTATCCCGAACGTCAGTGTAGATAGAGGGTGCCTGGGAACCTTATGTTAAAATAGTCCACTTTCTATAACTACACTTTTTTTACCCACTTTCTAATTGAATCTTGGACGCATTACTTGTTGAGTGGCGGAACTCAACGCCGCGCTTTGGCTCCTTGCCAGATCAAGGAAAGGAAAATATTTAACATTTCACATCCTTGCGCAGTTGCATGTTTGAGCCCCTGTGATACGACTGGCCCTCACCTTTTAAATGATAATATTTATTAAATACATTCTATATAACAAAAGAGGCACTTTAAAAAAGCATCTAGCTCTAACGACTTTTTTACTTAGATACATTAACACTATTTACTTATATTACCTCCTGGCGTTAAAAATGTCTGCACTTTTCATTTCAAAGTGGTGGAATTTTTGTTGTGGCTTATATTATGAGAAATTTTAAGTCTTTAATAAAACTGGTCAAGTGCGAGTGGGGCACGAGCACAAGGGATTCCGTGACATTATCTATAAAAACTCATGCTTTTTGTATGGCTCCTTTAAATATTTATTGTGTTCTGTTTTTTAATATTTGTTAAAAATATATCATCGGTAAAAAAATCAACTGTGTGGTGACGGACAGACAGCAGTGGAGCCTTTTATTCTGATTTGCTTTCTGAAACCCTACGGAACTCCATAAAATGCAAAGCCTTACTTTGAATTTACATTCCTTTCTTTATTGCATATATAAAAAAATATACAAAACATATTTGTATACAAAATGTATGCGGAGCTGGTCTTATTGCTTCTAACAATATCTTAAATAATGGATATATTGAAAAAAAAATTTTTTTTTTAAAGTATATAATAACTTGGTTACTTTTACCAATAACATAAATCACATACATTCACTTAATATGTTCATATGTTCTACTATATTTACATATGTTTTAGCTTCACGCTGTATTCTTAATTCTTCACTAACATTTTTTTTCCCCATTTTCTGTTTTACTTTTTTATATACATACTTATATTTCTTTCTTTCTGCCTCGCTTTATATGAAATATGCACGAGAATAAACCTACACAATCCATTTGAAACAATTCTGTTAATATAACCTAAACCAAATAACATAAAGAAGTAACCCATATAAAATAATAAGATATAAATATACCCAAAGAATAGTACAAAAAAACCGGACGAGCGCGAGTCGGGCTCGCCCACCGAGGGTTCCGTACTAAAATTGGAAGTCTCGGGCTTTTTCTAAAATTCAGGCTTAGCTTAGCCAGAGCCCTTGCATACCTCACTTGAACTGGCGGTTTTATTACCAGATTTTGCCCTCTTTTTATTCCCGACTGCTAAGGAAGGGTTATTCACTAATGTATAGTTTTCAGATTTTTTCTTGAACTAGTATGACCTGTAGATATTAGCTGCCAAATTTTATAATTCTAGGTTAGCCAAAAGTACCCTATTAATTTTGATTCCCTTTATAGTGTGTGTTGTTTTTCTAAGTAAATATAGAAATATATATTTTTTATCAGGAAATCATGGGGCCGTAGATCTGTGTATCTACTCGTAGTTTGAATTTCAACCCGATATCTCCCCGATAAAGGGTCTTGACTGACAGACAGACGGACGGACAGAGTGACAGACAGACGGACAACAGAGTGATCTTATAAGGGTTCCTTTTTTCTTTTAAAAATACGGAACCCTAAAAACATAAAAAAGCGATAACTTTCCAAGATTCCATTTCGGTGATCGAAAAAAGATAATGTCATCATAACATTAGCCCACTTCGAAGCTCCGAAAGAAACCAAACAATAGAAATAATGTTTATTTACTTGTACTGATAGATAAGAGATATTTAGGTATAATAAAAGATCAATCCAGATTGTAAATTACCGCGATACAAAAAACTACTATTTATTAAGGGCCGTCGTGGCGCAGTGACTCAAACGTCCGATTGTAAACGCGACGGTTGTAGGTTCGTTTCTCATTCGGGGAAATGAAATATTTATATCATAGACCATATTTTCATTGACAATATAATGCCTTAAAAATTCGGCGTAAAAGTGGGGAACATAAGTGTTCTAACAAGTAACGGAGTGTTTTAGCACTAGGTTCCCAGGTTCCCTCTGGTGATATGTGCAGGTGAAGCTAAAATAAAAATTTGGTCACGTTTTTGCTCGCGTGGTCAAATGGAAATAACTAACAGTCGTATATGATATGACACATTTCAATATGACTGAGGCAGCTTTGAGAGCAAGGACAGTTGACTACGTTGAAAAGGTTAACGTGGTGTACTGTAGCCTCAGCTATCGCTAAATAGATTTTCCACTACAAACGATTTTTTTTAGTTCGAGTTTTATAATAATAGCTTTCAACTTTATAATAATAGTATAGAATATTATAATAATGATATAATAATGATTGATGAGCCCCTCGTAGCGCAGCAGCACAGAGTTTTACTGTAAATGCGACGGTTGTGGATTCGATCACTGGAGGAAATTAAATATTTTCATGGTAAGAAGACAAAGCGCGGCGTTGATTTCCACTCAACACCAATGTCTTCAATGTCTTGAGCAGAAAGTAGGATACGGAACTTTCAGCCTTTCCTTCATGAAGCTTAATAAATCATCAACATCTTAACATATAAAGCGAAGTAAAGTAGTCTCGAAGAACATTTTAGTTCTTCGAGTCGTTCTCCAGTAAAGTACCAATTGATCTTAGTCCCTTATGAAACACCTACTCGTATATGTTAAGGCGTTTGACGCAAAACAAAGGCAATGGTGGCATATTTTAGGAGATACGAGAGTGAATATAAAGAAATCTGTGAGTTCGTTTCGAGTGGAAATCTTTTAGGGAAAGGGAAATGTATTGAATCACAGTACGATCGAGTTGAAGGTTCGAGTGCTGTTGTGTTTCCAAATGTTATATTCGAATATCATTTAGCCTTTGATACTCTGTTTTAGATGTGAAGTGAAAATGTTATATATATATATATTGAGGCCGGTCGTGGCGCATGAGCACAAGTGTGTTATTGTAACCGCGATAGGTTCTGGGTTTGATATCACTCGAGAAAGCCGAAAATATTTTAATTTCCTCGCTCTGGTAACGAGACAAAGCGCTGCGCTGAGTTCCGCCACTTAACATGCATTGTGCCTCTAGTATTTGGCGAAAAATTGCGATCGAAAGTGTTTTTAATGGGATCAGTGTGCCTTACCACTAGGCGTCCAGGTTCCCTCTGCTTACCCTGCTATGTGTGGGGTACAGCGTAAAGCTAGAAAAAAACGATCAAGTGCGAGTCGGACTAACCCATTCCGGTTTTCGTATCAATTTCAGGATTGTAATATAGTTCAACGAGAAGTATAGTGCTTATAAAAGGTGCAAATTTAAATGTGTTTGAAATTAATTCATCTTTCCTTCTTTTTGTGTGAAATGAACTATAATTAAAAGTTTGTAATGATTTTTTTCTATACCTATAATTTTTTACTTTTCAATTTTTTTTCTTTATTGTTATTGTAAGTTCTCAATTCGTGCCAAATTAAATAACTTCTTCATCCAAATAAAAACATGTTAACGTTATTACTTGAACCAAGAAGTAGATGACATTAATAATTAACACCAATTAAATGTTAATTGATGTTTCAGAGTAGCTTTAAATGCTCTTCCACCAATTACAATGAAAGCTGAAGTTGTGAAAGTCGAAACGCTAACTACAATAAAGTGAATTAACATAAATAACTCGCCGATGGAGTGAAGGGTCATTGACTTGCAAATCAAAAATCTCTCTTTACTCAACTCCCACTAACTTTTGCGACGAAATTCAAATTTCTTCCCAATCACTATTATATATCTTAATAACTTCGCTGGTTACCAATGGCTTAATAGAAACTCTCCGTTTTATGTAAATATTAAATATTTCGTTGTTTTGGATTTTACAATCTTGGATTGGGAAGTACGAACGGAAACGAAAAAAAATAATTGATTATTGAAATTTTGAAATAAGGCTTACTTTATACAGTCAATGTTTGAAAGATTGTGGTTTCGATTTCCACTTGAAAAAGTTTAATATTTTATATTTTTATTTTCCTCGTTCAGGTAACGCGCCAACGCTCGACGTTGAGTTCCTTAAAGAATTCGACAGAAGGTGGGTGGGAAACTGTCTTAATAGGGAATGAAGTGTCTTAATACGAGATTGGTTCCCTATGACTGCCTTATTATAGGATACCGTGTCAAGCTAAAAAAATCGATAGGTCTTAAATAATTTAATGTACTATTTATTATTTATTTTTATTCATATACATCTTAATATTTATTAAAATCTGTTAAAAAATATAGAAATCTTTTATTCTATGTATTTCCGAAGCAATAAGTACATATTTTTTATAATATTTCTTCAACAGAGACTATTCACACAGATTTACACAAAAACAATATATTAAAGTTATGATTATTATAAAAAAATATAATTTAAATAATATATGCCTTAAATTAATACAAAAAGTAATAAATACAATATTTTTAACACTATATCTAAATTTATTTCCGTATATGCAAAGTTAAAAAATTATCTTCAAAACCTAACGATCGTTCGCCTTGCTCGTTCAACATCAAATTAGGTCGAGACGCTTGCAGCATATACAGCGCCATTACCCAGCTCACCAGGTTACCTAGAATCCATTTCCTTTAAAATATTAAATTAAAATATAAAAAAGGCTATCGTGGCGCAGTGCTAAAAGCGTAAGACTGTAGGCGTGACGGTCGTACGTTTGATTTCCGTTCGGGGTAATAAATTATTTGATATTTTCATTACCTCGCTTTGGTAACGAGGTAAAACGCGAATTCGAGTTTCGCCACTAAAAAACAATGTGGAAAGTGGGGAACGAAGTGTCTTGATATTAGGACACAAGGTTTCCTTTGTAGGCAAAGGAACATTCCAAGGTAAACATACTATTTTAGTATCTAAAGAATTACGATAAAGAATAATTTTATTTATTATTTCTGAAATTTTCTTTTTCGTATCTTTTTTTTTGAGCATTTTTTCATAGAAGTTTATCCCCTAATATTGAAATTGGATCAAGCGGGATAGGCCCCGCTATATACGGGATGCAGCGTGAAGCTAAAAAAAAGAGAAAATATATGTAAAACTTCATTTTAAGCTTGCATTTTATTAGAAGTTATTGTCTATTTGCTCCTTCCGCGTGCTTCTTTGTTAACTGATGGGTCACTATCGCGCGCTGCGATGCTAACGCTGTTTACTTATTAAGTTTAAAATACTTATTCTAAAATAAATAAAAAATGTTGTATTCTTATAGAAAAATATGGTGATCGTTTATTGTAGAAAGAGCAGCGTTGAGTTCCAGTATTCAATACGCTGTCATAGGAAAGTGAAGTGGCGGTGATAGGAAAGTGAAGTGTCTTTACGGGTGAAGGCGTTAACTGGTTTTTTAATAAGTATTCTATTATAGAATAACATTATCTATTTTTTACCATACAATCTATTTCTTATGTTTTGTAGTTCTTACTGGCAACTGCTCTGACAAAGCACTTTCGAGATCAAAGAACAGGACTCGTACTTCCGTCTGGTTATTTAAGTTATTATTTCGTATACTGGACATGTGTGAAGATCAATACTTTAAAATAATTTTGTTTACCTTCACTCTGTATCCCGCATGTTGCACGCAGAGGGAGCCTAGTGTTAAGAGACTCCACTTCCCACTTTCCACCGGATTCTGGAGGCATTGCCTGTTGAGTTGTGGAACCCAACCGCTTTACCTCGACACCAGAGCGAAGAAGTGAAATTATTAAATGTTCTAATTCAGTTTTTATTCCAGTTATATGCTTATATGTAATTTTCTTTAGAAATGGTTTGTCATTTCTATAAACCATATATTGTTATATAAAATTTAGTATATTTCATATCTGCATTACAGTTATGAAACTCAGTGTATGTTGTATTTTTACGCACATTTTAAATTTTGTTCGTTCACAAAAACCCTAAATAAAATAAATCGAAATTTATTTAATTTGTAGAATAAAAATATTTTCTATTAATTGGATTTCATAATCGGTATTTTTGAGTACTCAGTTCGCAATATAAGTAAAATAAGCTTAATAAGATTTAATATTTTTACATATTTTTATATTGGTACTTGAGAGAAAGAACTGTTTTCATGCCCTGGCTCTGGTAACAAGACAAAGTGGAGAAAGTGGAGAATGGTGTCAAAACGTAAGGCTAATTCTATTTACCCTGTCATATCTGATAGCGTGTAACAAAAGAAATTAAATTCGAAAACTAAAACCGATCTACTGATAATTACTAAAAAATATTCCTAATATAAGAAAATATTCTCACTGGTCAAAATCATAACCCTCCATTGTGATACCTCGTAGTCGGGTAAAAAAAGTAAAGAAAATTGAAATGAATTCTAAAATTGTAATCGAAGGTTGAAAGCAAAACAGAATTTATTAGGCCATTACATGTATCATACATACATACATAACACATACCGATCAAAATCATAACCACCCCTTTTCCTTCGCCGCAACTGGGTAAAAAAAATAAAGTAAATTGAAACGAATTCTAAAATTGGTATCGAAAGTTCAAAGCAGAACAGTATTTATTAGGCGATTACCGTAAGGGAGAGGTGGCATGAAAGAGCCAGTTTACTAAACGAAGCAAAAAAATATACTTTTAATTAAAGAAAATAAGTTTTATTTCTCTCAAATTATTATTCATTTATTAAACTAGATAATTTCATACGAAATAAGCTTTAAATACAATAAAAAAGCAATAAAATATTCATTTTAAAAAAATGTGTCATTTGGCTCTTTCGTAACATTTCGGTATTGAAAGAGCCACCAAAAGTTATGAAAGAGCCAGTCTTATATTATGAGATGTAATAGTGAAAATTATGCTAAATAATAACAATGCACTATTAAATAAAATCAATTTAATAATCCTTGAAATATTTACTTAAATTTATATTTCCATTTCTTCGCTCTGGTGTCGAGGTTAAGCGCGACGTTGAGTTCTGCCACTCAACACGCAATGCCTCCAGAATTCGGCAGAAAGTGGGGAACGGAGTGTCTTAACACTAGGTTCCCTCTGCCTACCCTGCTGTGTGCGGGATACAGCGTGAAGCTAATTTTTTTTTTTTTTTTAATAATCCTTATTAAAAAGTAATGTTTTTTTAAATTATATTAATCATTTTAAGTAAATAATTCTAACAATCTCATATTATTTAAACCAATCATATTATATTATTTTATTTATATTTTTTTTTAATATTTTAGAGGCGGATAGTTCTTTAATTAATAAAAATCACGAAAATTAAACTAAATAATAAATTAATAATATCTTCTCAAAAACAACATACTTAAATTATGAGATCTTTTTGCTAAAAAAATATTACTCCATGCAATCATCACTATTTTTATTTGTATTGGACTTTATTTTGCTTCAATCTACTTTTTTTTTACTTCAGCCAATATGATAGAATCAGACGAATTCGGTTCTGAATTTTCTTGGTTTATTTTCGAGTTTTTTGGGAACAGACTTCTCCTTAATGAAATATCAGTAGCAAATTATTTAATAATGTTTATTAAGAATGTATATTTATTATAATTATAATTAATTTAAAAAATGTAATTCGGGATCATGAAAGAGCCGGTTATGAAAGAGCCATCTCTTTCAAGGCCCATCCACTCGGCTCTTTCATAACCTATTCTTTAAAAAAATATAACCTTCAAAATCACAACGATATCAAAACTTTTGAAATTCAGTTTTAATCCAGTTACAAGGCCAAATATATACATAAACTCGATCCACAATCCAAGTACCTATATTTGTTTACAATGAAATACTAAAAAACAACTCAAATGAGGTAAAAAAGTTAGTTTTGAGTGCCAAAAACTTCAACTCGACATATCGGCGTCCGTTGGTTCCGAAGATGTGTAAATTTTTTGTGGGTGATGGGAAATCAGTGTTGCCATTTAAAAATAAAATATTCTATCGAGTCCGTTCCTAAACTACTATAATATTGCAGGTGGCTCTTTCAAAACCTGGCTCTTTCATGCCACTTCTCCCATACATACGTCTATTGCGTTCACGTCGGTACATACGTAAATTCGTCTGAAATTGGCAATATTAAGGCAGCACGTAACACAGACTTCATTACAAAGAGAGTGCTGATGGAATTCGGTCGTTCTCTCCACGTTTCTTTGGAGGCGGCTCTACCTCCACTGCCCTACTTGACGTTTATTTCTTTTTTATTTTTTGTTTCGCTATCATCGAATTTAATATTGCCAGATGTAAAAATGTGATGTCGCGTAAAAATTACTTTTTTTTAATTTGAGAGCAGGGAAATGGGACGCTTATTTAAATTTTCGAATATCTAACGCTTTCGAAATATTCGAGGCATAAACCACGTGTTAGTTTTGTAGGAAAACTAATTTAAGCTGTATCACAACGGAATAGAGTTCAATTTGACTAAATTTAAGGGTTATTTAAACATTATTCGTTGTAGAATGCTTGACGTCATCTGTCAACTCCACCGGCCAACTAAAAGTGACCTGTGCGTTATTTCAGTTACTTAACTACCGAGTTAACCTAATACAGTACGGTCAACGAGTCGTGGCTGTTCTGAAGTTAGGTTTTGTGAACTATCGCGAATTATTCACACAGTAGGAAAATAATCGGAAGTAAGAAAAATTGTAAAATAAAAACTGCACAACCATTCACAGCTTTCTTCAGAGCGGCCACTACTCGTTCACCGTACTGTGCTGGTGGGTGTACAGTACAGTATATAATTTTGATACTATGAGTGCACTAAACCATATACGTGGCTCATTAGGTCTTGATCTGGGTTTAACGAGCCGCCCCTAATTGCGGGTGCCAGCGAAAAAGGAAAATGGCCAATTCTCTGTCAATGTTTCACACGCTTTTAATCTTTTTATGATTGATAGATCATCAGCCTCATAAAATTTATGGGTCCTGTGTATTCTTTACGGGTAGTGAATCTGTATATATATCCTAAATACATTCGTTCAATTTCCGATTTTAATAAATAATAATAATAATAAATATACCTACTTAATGCACATTTAAAAAAAACAAAACAACTTACAAACTTAAAAATAATAATGAAAAAAGTACAACAAGGCGACCTTATCACTTAAAGCGATCTCTTCCAGGCAACCTTTGGATCTTGGAGTTGTATAAAAATGAGATTTTATGTTGTTGTCTACATAAAATTCTGTGTTTTATTTGTTATAGCTTCACGCTGAATAGAGCTTGTAAATAGCAGTAAAGGCAGAAGGAACCTAATTAAGTAACCCACACACTGCTGATTTTAACTAAAAGAAATATACATGTAAAAATCTGTTATAAAATATAATCATACTTCCGAGTAAGAATTGAATCAACATCCTTTCAGACCAGACCCTACGGCGTCGTAGTAGACAATGTTCGGAATTTAGCTCCCCTACTCAACACGCAATGTCTTGGAAATTTGGCGGTGAATGGGGACCAAAATGTCTTAAAAGGTTCGCTCTGCCTAAAATGAGAAAATTACAAAGGTGTTTTTTATAGTCTGTTCTAATAATGATCTCCAAAATGGGTAGAACATACAAACAAATATTTTGCTTAAAAATAATAAAAGTCCCAAAAAAATATATCACATCACAATGTATGTATATGTGATACTTTTTTAGAAACAGTATGTTGCTTTTACACATATATTTTTATATAATATTTACTATGTTCCACATCTGCATTGCTGGTGCCGAGTGTATTTTTTTTTTAAATTATACTTCTATTTTTCGCTTCACGTTGTATCCCGTATATAGCAGGGTAGGCAGAGGGAACCTGCGACTCTAGTATTGAGATACTTCCTTTCGATTGAGACGCTTCTATTCTCCTATTCCATACTTTCCGACCAATCCTGCAGACATTGAGTGTTCAGAGGTAAAACTCAACGGAGCATTTTGCATCATTACCATAGCGAGAAAATGAAAATAAAATTTCATTTCCTCGAGTGGGAATCGAACCCACAATCTGCCACGTTTACAGTCTCACGACTCAAATTATATTTAAAATATATATATATATATATATATATATATATATATATATATATATATATATATATATATATATATATATATATATCACACAAAAATAATTAAACTCCGCAAACAGTCCTAATAAACACAACCTGCCCTTGTACAAAGAGTTAAAGAAAACCGTAATTACTTAAACAACTGTCCCGGAAATTAATCACCGGGAAAAAACAACATTCCAAAAACACACCTTCAAAACTGATCTCGGTGCGATTCTTACTAATTTGAACTCGTCTCGTCCTCTTTAATTTACAGAAAACAGTAGATTAATAGATCTCCGTGGTGACCTTAATTAAAAAGCGACGCGGTTATTATACCTTTTTTGGGGTTCCGTACGTCAAAAAAAATAAAACGGAACCTTTATCACTTTGTTGTCCGTCTGTAGATCATTTATCTCGAAAAAGTAAAGAGATAAATGTTGTTATATTGCACCGCCAGGTTGTGACGGTTGTGAGTTCTATTCTTACTCAGGAAAATGTTTAATATTTTGATTTTCTCGCTCTTCATCTTTCAATACTCAAGGCCTCAAGAATCTAGGGGAAAGTGGAGAACGTATTTGTCTTAACGGGGTACGAAATATTTTAACACTATGTCGCCAGGTTAGGTAACGCAACGGGCGTATAGTAGAAAAGAATATATCTGAATTGAAACCTGGAAACCTAGTAAAACACTACGTTCTTATTAAAACCGCCAGTTTCCTCCGAATTTTAGAACACTGCGTATTGAGTTTCAGAACTCAACGCCGCTCTTTGCTGTACCAAAGCGAGATGATGGAAAAAATAAATATTTTATAATTTCCTGTGGTGGGTGTGGACAGTGGAAATCGAGTCCATAATTTTTCGTCGCACTCTAGAAGGGCACGACTGGCTTCTTGGTTCTTACTAAGGAGGTGAGGGTATGTCTTGATACTAAGAAAAAATATGAAACATTGATATAAAAAATCATAACATAAACAGGAACAATATATTTGCCTACTATATATTTTTGTATATATAAATAAAATAAAATAAATCAGCGCACACAGCAGAGGGAACCTAGTCTTAAGACACTCCGTTCCCCACTTTCTGCCGAATTCTGGAGGCATTGCGTATTGAGTGGCAGAACTCAACGTCGCGCTTAACCTCGACACCAGAGCGAAGAAATGGAAATATAAATTTAAGGAAATATTTCATCTCCTCGAGTGAGGATCGAACCCACAACCAGTCGGTTTAACAGTCACACCTCGTGCCGCTGCGCCACAACTGGCCTCAATGCTACTATATATTTTTGTATATATATTTTTTTTCATATTCTACAAAATGCTTTACTCTTGTCAAAGTTAGCTAACATATACACATGGACCTCTAAAAAAAATTAATAAAACATCAGAACTAGTCGACATTTAGCAATAAATTCAATATCCGTTCCCAAAAACAGTTTGAAAGGAAAACCCCGATATCGATTCATAGAAATCAG
This sequence comes from Heliconius erato x Heliconius himera, assembly GCA_013421005.1. Classification (NCBI taxonomy): domain Eukaryota; kingdom Metazoa; phylum Arthropoda; class Insecta; order Lepidoptera; family Nymphalidae; genus Heliconius; species Heliconius erato x Heliconius himera. The sequence continues at coordinate 25,648 of JAATLQ010037816.1, read as the reverse complement.
AGCGCGGAAGTAATACGCAAACCAACGCTTCGGAAATATTAAAAGCGAACACCGAACAATTAAATGCGGTGAAAAATATAACTGTTACGGGTTTTTGTTAATAGTCATATGTTTTAAGGATTTTTTTTTGTTTCCTAAATTTGGGTATAGAATAATAATCCAAAGGAGAGGTAACAAAAAATCTATTCAAGAAACTCCGAAGTGGCTCGCTTAAGCTTATTTTATATTTTTTATGCCAAATGATAATATTTTTTTAAATATATTATTTCAATAAAAAATATCCTATGTTTGTAGAAAGAATATGTGTAGAAAGTTTAATGATAATACAAATATACGCAACAATCTTTGAAATTCTTGCACAAAACGAAATCTTCTCTTATAACAAAAGCAAGACAGCATATGACTGCAAAGATGTGGATTCGATTCTTAATCGGGGGAATTAATTATTTCCATAAATAATTAGTTCTACAAATCTAAACACGCGAGGCTAAACACTCTTTGCCCTGCTATAAGCGTGAAACCAAAAAGAAAATATCTATTGTAACTGCATAACCTACATATGTATTTGTATGTAACTTACATATCATAGTAAAATATTAATTAATTATTTAAAATGTTAAATATATTTCAATTCGAAATAAACTTTCGGTCACCGAAATGGACAAAAATAATTACAGTGTCGAAGGTAAATATTTAAAACGTGAGCCGCGGACCGCATTGGGGGGAGTTCGAACCCGCTCATTAATAAAGCGCCTCGCCAAAGGAACTTTCACTTGTTACTTAACTAATTAAAATAATCATTTTGTTTATTAACTGTTTTTGTGAAATTGACACTTTAGTTTCACGCTCTATCCCGCAAATAGTGGCGTAGGCCACTTCGTTCCCGCTTCCGTCGCTCACTTTCTTTTTTTTTAATTAAGGGCTTGATTTTGCGATGACAGGCGCAAAATAATCTGCCAGTGTCACGTTTAGTAGAAAAAGTCGCTCTCTTCTCCAAGTCTCGAGCGTCTTAAGAGGCGGAACTCAACGCCGCGTTTTGTCATTACAAGAGTGAGGAAACAAAAATATTAAATAGAATAGAATAAATGCCATGTTAGCGACGGCCATATACTTATCAAATTGTTTAAAGAATTCCTTAATTTTGTTTATTTTATTGTGACTAGCTACGCGATGTACATTAGTGAAGAAGAGTAAAACGATGCTTCATCCAAGTCTTTCACAAACCAATTTATTATTATTTTTTTAAAAACCCTGTATCCCGCGCACAGCAGTATAGGCAGAGGGAACCTAGTATTAACACATTCCGTTTCCCACTTTCTGCCGAATTCTGGAGGCATTGCGTGATGAGTGGCAGAACTCAACGCCGCGCTTTGCCTCGAAACCAGAGCGAAGAAATGGAATTATAAATTTAAGTAAATAATTCATCTCCTCGAGTGGGGATCGAACCTACAGTCAGTCAGTTTTACAATCACACTTTGTGCACCTGCGCCACGACTGGCCTCGTATCATCATCATACAACAATAGTTATTTGCAATTTATCAATCACAGTTACGAATTTGAAATATAAACTAATTAATTTTCAAATATGATATATTGATCCATTTATTTCTATAAAATTGTATTATGTAGAGTGAGTGTGCATTTCTTTTTTTAATGCAATGTTTTTATATACAAGTGCTTCGTGGTATAAAAGGCAGATAAAATACACTATACAACAAGATCAGCTTCACGCTGTATCCCGCACACAGCGGGGTAGGCAGAGGGAACCTAGTTACGTCACACCGTTCCCCACTTTCTGCGCAGTTTCTGGAGGCATTGCGTGTTGAGTGGCGGAACTCAACGCCACGCTTTGCCTCGGCACCAGAGCGAAGAATGAAAATATAAATGTAAGTAGATATTTCATTTCGAGTGGGAATTGTATCCACAACCAGTCGATTATACAGTCACATTTTGTGCCCCTACGCCACGACTGGCCTCAAATAAAAATATACTATAAAGACAAAATATACTTTAAAAAAAGAACCAACGGTCATCGTGACACCCTGGAATACAGGCTGATTATAAATGCGACAGTCGTGAGTTCGACCTCTACTCTGCTAAATTACAAAACGTAGAATGGAACAAGTATTTTACCTATTCTAAATTTTAAATGTTTTATTTTACCTCAACACGCAGCAGTCCTCTTTTAGTAACCTAAATCTTTACTGAGGCCGGTCGTGGCGCAGCGGCACGAGGTGTGGCTGCAAAACCGACTGGTTGTGGGTTCGATCCCCACTCGAGGAGATGAAATATTTACTTAAATTTATATTTCCATTTCTTCGCTCTGGTGTCGAGGTTAAGCGCGGCGTTGAGTTCTGCCACTCAACACGCAATGCCTCCAGAATTCGGCAGAAAGTGGGGAACGGAGTGTCTTAACACTAGGTTCCCTCTGCCTACCCTGCT
>JAATLQ010037816.1:0-23105 GCA_013421005.1 Heliconius erato x Heliconius himera | reverse complement strand
AATCTTTACTGAGAAACGACTGCTAAATCTAAAAAACCGAAAAAACCTTCTGTCCCGATATTATATAAAAATTTTGACTTTCATTTACTTTTCCAGATATTTATGACCGAAAACAGTTCTGAACAAACCACTCTCGGAGCGAAAAGTGGGTTGTACTTAGTTGTTAGGAACATTGACCACGTGATTCAGTTTACTCGATCAGCTTGATGGCGTCGATGGATTAGGAGTATAGGTTTCGAAAGGCAAATTTTTTTTTTGGTATGTTATCAGTAAATACCTAATTGTATTTAGGAGACGGTTGAGAGAAGAAGTTTAAGTTTAAATCAAATCAAATCAGCTTCACGCTGTATCCCGCACACAGCAGGATACGTAGGCAGTATTAGGTAAACACTCCGTTCCTATTATTCGTCAAGTTATGGAGGCATCGCGTGTTGAGTGGCGGAACTCAACGCCGTGCTTTGCCTCCATACCAGAGCGAAGAAATGGAAATATACATTTAAATAAATATTACATTTCACAATCACATTTTACAGTCACACTTTGTGGGATACAAACCTAACGATTGGCGCAAGTCAATTCCATCAAATCAAGTTTAAGTTGATTTTTGTTTTTTTTTAATATTTCTTTAATAATGTCATTGCAGGCATCTAAGTTATTTCGCTATATTATAGTAAAGAACCAACTTAAAACATAATAAGTTTCCCATACAACTCCTGCTAACATTATTGCATTCTTTTCGAGAACATATCTCTTAAATATTTCTTCAGTAAATTGTGTCTTCAGTAATTGTGAGGCCAGTCGTGGCGCAGCGACAAAAAGTGTGACTGTAAAACCGACTGGTTGTGGGTTCAATCCCCACTCGAGGAGATGAAATATTTACTTAAAATTTATATTTCCATTTCTTAGCTCTGGTGTCGAGGCAAAGCGCGGCGTTGAGTTCTGCCACTCAACACGCAATGGGGAAGGGGAACGGTGTGTCTTAACACTAGGTTCCCTCTGCCTACCCTGCTGTGTGCGGGATACAGCGTGAAGCTGATTTTAAAATTATAATATTTTTTGCTATACGATTTACCTAAGACAAACAAATTCAATAAAAGTAATTGACATTTTTATTTGCTCATAGGCTTCAAATAACAATCAAAACTGTCTCACCTCTAAGAAAAGGTGACTTTGACCTCGTCCTTACTCTAACATTAAACTAACATCTACATTGAAAAAAACTTATGATTATTAGAATAATAGAATATATAGTATATAAATAAAAATCATATTAAATTAGCTTCCACTATATCCCGCACCGCATACAGCTGCATAGACAGAGGGAACCTAGTGCGAAGACCCTCGGTTCCCAACTTTCCGCTGAATTTCAAATCTTTATGTTTTGAGTGACGGAGCTTAACGCCGGGCTTTTGAGACACCAGAGCAAAATGAAAATAAAAATAAATATTTAATTTCCTCGATTAGGGATCGAACCCTAAAACAGTCACGTTTACAATCACACATTGTCCCCCTCTGGGCCACAGCTGGCTTCAAATAAAAAACTTATTATTTACTTACTATTGAGGCCAGTCGTGGCGCAACGGCATGAGTTGTGACTGTAAAACCGACTGGTTGTGGGTTCGATCCCCACTCGAGGAGATGAAATATTTACTTAAATTTATATTTCCATTTCTTCGCTCTGGTGTCGAGGTTAAGCGCGGCGTTGAGTTCTGCCACTCAACACGCAATGCCTCCAGAATTCGGCAGAAAATGAGGAACGGAGTGTTTTAACACTAGGTTCCCTCTGCCTACCCTGCTGTGTGCGAGATACAGCGTGAAGCTGATTTTTACTTACTTACTATTCTATATAGATAGATTATTGAAATAATAGAACAGACAGAAGAAATCTCAATCCGCCATCATCCAGCCACATAGTGCGGTCGGTGTAGTGTGTAATATTAATGAGATGTCGAAATGATTGATCGGCTGTCGGCGTTCGTGATGTGCACTGCATCAATCAGACTAACATCCTTCGCTGGGCTGTACTGGCTTTGTGACTGTTGTGTCTTCTTTGGATAATATGTGGCATATAGGATTCTATATTTTCTTATGAGATTGGAGCTCAAAGTGTGAGTGTAAACGCGACTGGTTGTGGGTTCGATTACCACTGGAGGAAATTTAATATTTAATGGTAAAGCGTGGCGTTAAGTTCCGCCACTCAATACGCAATGACTCTAGATGTGGCAGAAAGTAGCGAATGGAGTGGCTTGACATTAGATTAGATCTGTTTCTCCTGCTGTGTGCGGTATACAGTGTGAAGCTGATTTAGATTTTATATGCGTATCTATACCAATATCTTCTCGGAAACGTTTAAATTGTAAACATCTTTATATGTTAGAGTAATCTATTTATCGAGAGTGGCTGTAAGCTAGTATATGATAGCTGAATCGTACAGTACCGCTGTTTCAAATAACGCCCCGCCATATTATATTCTGGCTAATTCAATCTTCACCTGACGACTTACACCTAATATTAATAATCTATCTCCTACGTCAATCTTCGATTGTTCCATATATCTATCCAATCTTTAGATAGGAACAATATGATATGGAATGGATATGGAACGATCTAAGATTGACGTAGGAGATAGATTATTAATATTGGACGTTATACGTTATTTAGCCTGCTGATGGCAACATGTCTTTCTTTCTGTTATTACATAAGATGCATAAATGTAAAATATATAGTATCGCTATCGCTTTGGTGCCAAGGCAAAAGCGCGTCGTTGAATTCTGTCACACGCAATGCCCTGATAATTGAGATTGATTCAGAAAGTGGTGAACGGAGTGTCTTAACACTAGGTTTCCTCTACCTACCCTGCAGTATGCGGGACACAGCGTGTAGCTGAATAAAAGACATAACAAATATATATAGTAGCCGTAAAATACGAACGGGCATTTGACTACAAAAGGGCGAGTGCGAAAACTTTTTTACGAGGACGCTCATTAAAAAAACTATAAACGAAAAAGTATACCAGTGCCTATCTACACCTAGATATATATTTTAACAAATTCAAATATGTTGAAAATTTTTCGTGCTTTAATATACATATAAACTTATTCTGTAAACTCTGACTTAAAACTGACTTTAACAGTACACAAATTTTATTAGAGATCAAGCTGAAAGAGTTCCATTTCTTTCTAATTGAGCTATAAAATTTTGTAACCTATAGGAAATTTTAAATGCCTTCTATGAAGATCGACGTTAATTAATTATCTTGCAGTCTGATTGGTAAAACTGACAACCATTTAAAAAACTTATGTAGAAAACATTTAAAAAACTTATGTATAAAAATTTGAACGTCTCCTGGACGAGGTGCTCTGACCACTAATCCATACGTTTTGGTCGGTTTCCAGGAGGCGCGAATTCGAGTCCCGCTACGTTCAAATTTTTATACGTTTTTTAAATAAATATTTTTCTTTCTTAAGTGTGGAATAACAATTTAAAAATGTTTAAAAATGTGGTGTACATTTTTCATTAAACATTTTTAAAATTATAAGTATGTGCTATAAAAATCCGCCATTTTTTAAACGACTTCTGTAAGAAAAGGAGATTATCAATTCCGATTCTTTTTTTTTTTGGAAAGGATACAGTTTGGTATAAGTTTAGTTAGGTTCTGATTATGGGATCCGGTTAAATTTGAACAAGTTGTTTTTTTTTTGGTAAAAATATAATTATACTGTAATAATTACAAGGAAAAACTTTGTTAAAATTGAAGAGCCACTTTACATATTGTTTACTTTTCGTCAGAAGTGAGATTCCTCATCGTTACATTTCTTTTTCAACCACCCAACTTCAAAAAAAATAAGAAGGTTGTTCTCTATTTCAACTGACTTCAAAAAAGGGAGAGGTTCTCAATACGCCTGAATATTTTTGATGTATTTTGCACAAAAATTATGATATATAATTTTGAAGTCGGTGCCAAGTAAAACAAACAGGCTTAGTAATTCGATATTGTAGTAAGGTTGTTGTAGCTTGACACCGACTTCAAAATTATAAAATTTTCTTCGTTCTTCTTTGTTTCTTTCTTTCTTTAATTATTTTTGTTTAACGATATCAAAGTACGTTTTACTTTATGTTAAGTATTTTTTTAAACTTTTTACTTTAGTTTTACATTTTAGTATATTGCTTCAAATCGATTTTTTTTTATTAAAAATGTATTTATCAGAACACACATCGCATAAAAAAACCGATAGCTATGAGAACCTAAGAACTTTTGTGCAACCGTCGTGGCGCGACTGTGACTGTGAACTGTAGATTCGATTCCCACTCGGGTAATATTTTTATTTCACGTTTTAATAACGTGGCAAAGAAAATTCGGTGGAAAGTGAAGAACAGAATCGTCTCAATGAGATGGAATGTCTTAATACAAATTTTCCACAGTTTCCTCTGCCTACCCTGCTATACGTAGGATACTGGGTGGAGTTAAAAAAAAGAACGTATTTTCTAGTTTTGAAGGTGGAACTTGACGTTGCGTTCTCTACTCTCTCCTAAGTACCTAAGTACAATAAAATTTACCAATAGCATAAAAAAAATATATAAATAAAAATTTGCCTTTCTAAATCCAACCTTCCTATTCCCATAACCCATCGGTGCCATCAAGCGGATCAAGTAACTGAATAACGTGGTTAATGTCGCTAACAACTAAGTAAAATCCACTTAGTGCTCCGCTCGTGGTTTGGTCGGGATTGTAAATATCTGGATAGGTAAATGAAAGGTGTTTTTTATTTAAGCTGTCGAGAAGAGTCTATATCAGCTTTACATTGTATCTCGCACACAGCAGGGTAGGCAGAGGGAACGTAGTGTTAAGACACTCCGTTGCCCACTTTCCACCGAATTCTGAGGGCATTGCGTATTGAGTGGCCGCCATTTGCCTCGACACCAGAGCAAAGAAATTAAAATATATATACATATATATAAAATAATATATAATATGTATATATATAAAAGGACTTGTGCTGACTGACTGAGGTACGACGCACGCAGAGCCGTAACCGCTGATGGTAGAAACGTGAAATTTGGGCAGATGTTTATTTTCATATTCTGGACATCCACTAAGAAGGGATTTTGAAAAATTTTAACCCTAAAGGGATGAAATAGGGGTTGAAAGTTTGTATGGAAAAAAAATGTAATCTGTACCGATTTTTATAAAATTTGAAATTCAGACTCTTAAAAATATTTCATTTCATTGAACACGTGTTTCATGGTTTTTAAGAATTCACCCCCTAAGGGTTCAAATAAAGGGTTGAAAGTTTATATGGAAAAATCTTTAAATTGCCACCGATTTTTATAAAAAATTAAATTCAGACTTACAAAAATATTTTATTGAACACGTGTTTTGTGGTTTTTTTAGAATTCACTCCTAATAAACGGGCGAAGCCGCGCGCGCCCTCTAGTTTTAAATAAATATTTCATTTCCTCGAGTGGAGATCGAACCCACAACCAGTCGGTTTACAGTCACATTTTATGCCCCTGGGCCACGACTGGCCTTTAGATTCTATAATTTTTATATTTTTAAAATGTTATTAGTATCTACGCCGCTTGAACTCCGCCAGTCAACACGCAATACCTCGAAATTTCGGTTGAAAGTTGGAAACGCAAATATCTTAATGGAAACGTCGTGTAATAACATCAGGTTTCTAGGTTCCCTACCTTACTACGTGCGGGATACAGCGTGAAGCTAAAAAATCAACGCCACACTGCACGTTCTCTCTCACTTATTTTGAATTATATTTTACTAGCAGCCTACACACGGCTTCGCCCGCTTAAACCTATTGTTATATAATACGAAATCTTTAAATAAATAGTAGCGTATGTGTTATTTCCTGATATATAAGCTATAATACTACCTAAGCCCATTTAGCTTTTGCAAGGAAACGGAACAAACATCAATTCTCACAAACTTTAACATTTATAATATTAGTAGGATATCTAGTAACAAACACAAAAAATATAACTAAATTCCCCATTTCACCTCCATAATTCTCATATGATACGAAAACAAAGCAGCATAGTCCGGTCACGTGCTCTCCACGGACACTCCGGGCGTATTCATGGCGCGATACCCACCCTTTTATCGCTTTTTAAAATATAACGCTGAATAAATATTTGGGCGGTCAACCGGAATTGGGCTGTCGAGGTGGCCCACTATTGACGGGGACAGTGACAAAGGGATGATACGTGTTGGTTTCCTTAGAATTGATCGGTTTCTTGTACTATCAAAATAAAAATATTGTTTTTTTTTTAACTTTACTCCACAGCCGCATATAGGCAACCTGGTATTAAGTTCTACGTTACGTTCTACACTTTTTGCCCAATTGTGGAGACATCCGAAGCGAGGAAATAATTAACTCCCTCGACTGGGATTTCATGATTTTTTTTCGTAGAGTATATTCTATTTTTAGGATTCTCTTATAAAATCACTTTGTTGTCCGTCGGTCTGTCTGTCTGTCTGTCGTCAAGAGCCTTTATCTCAGGAACGCTTAAAGATATCGAGTTGAAATACAAACGATATACTTAGATCTACGGCTCCATAATTTCTTTGATATTTTTAAATTTACTTAAAAAAAGATATGGAATTTTTATATCGCAAAAAATGCGTATTTCGACACTATAAAGGGAATCAAAATTAATAATAATAATAACAAATATATTTTATTGCACATTTAAAAAAAAACAAAACCACATGCAAACTTAAAAAAAAATATTTTAAAAATGTACAACAGGGTAAAATTAATAGATTACTTCCAGTTAACCTAGAATTAAGAAATTTGGCAGCTAGCATCTACAGGTAGTACCAGGTCAAGAAAAAAATTGAAAACTACACATTTGTGGTTAAATCCCAAAAAATAATAGCCTTAAAAGCGTGGCAAAATTTGATATTAAGGCCGCTAGTTCAAGTGAAATCAGATGAAAGGGCTCTTTCTAAGCAAAGCTCAAAACCTTCAATTTTTGTACGGGACCCTCGGTGGGAGATCCTGACTCGCGCTTCTCCGGTTTTTTTAAGCTTCACCCCGTATCTCGCACGTCGCGCTTTATCATATTACCAGAGGAGAGCGAGAAAATAAAAATAACCCACGACCGTCATGTTTAAAGTCAGACGCTGTACCTCTGCATCATAACAACCTTTTAACAATTTTTAAGTTAAACCGTATTTCTCAATTGTAATTCTGTAACCAAGAAAAAAGGGACAATTTAAATCTTTGATTTCACAATACATTTACCTACCTACTGTTTGTTTAAAAAGTTTTAGAAATTTCTATTCTCAAGGCCTATACAGAAATTGTAAAACAAATTACGGACAATCAACAAAATTCGCTTTCGACCTCATCTTTCGAACAACACTCGTAGCTTCCATTTAGTTTCACAAACACTGGCGGTAAGGGAAGGGACTTGACTTTGATGGGGTATCTTAAGTAATATCGATTTCTCTATCAAGTATGCCTACCTTAATTGTTTTGTGCCTGTGACTTGTAAAAGTAGGTTTAGATTACTTAAAAAAGACGACGCGAGGGTCCTGAGTTCGATTGCCAAATCATCACAATATTTATTATTCCCTCAATGTAATATAATTAGATCTTAGTTATGTAGAAAATTAGTCCTTAAGTCTAGAAATTTAGGCCTTAAGACTGTCTCAATAGGCCTTAGCTTTGCTAACTAAAAAGTATAAAAGTATAAAAACCGTCGAAACCCATTTTTCGACGAATTAAACCGTCTTTATTAAATTTAACTTATTTAAATTCTTTACAAGACTGTTCTCTAATTAATTATTTTAAAACTAAATCAAATCAGCTTCACGTTGCATCCCGCACACAGCAAATTAGGCAGAGGGAACCAAATGTTAAGACACACCGCTCACAATTTTCCACCGAGTTCTGCAGGTATTGCGTGTTGAATGGCGAAACTCAACGCCGCACTTTGCCTCGACACCAGAGCGAAGAAATAAAAATATAAATGTAAGTACTATCAATTGTTTTATTTTATTTAAAAAAAGAAAGTCATTTGTGTACTGTCTTGTATTTACAATAGATATATATCTATCGACTTGATAATGACTTCACATATTTATTTCAATGGGGGATGAATACAGCAAAATTAAAAATATGTCTGAATACTATAAATTTTGTTCCAATAATTTATTTCAAATTACTTTTAAAAAAACAAAATACAAAACATTTACACCTAATCTATGGAAGCCACGTAAATTAAAAACCGTTTTAATGTTGTATACATACATAAGTTAATAGTACTTTTAGTAATTATAACAGAACCTAAATATTCTGATGAAAGTTGCTCAATATTACCCGTCACGTACAACAAAAATGTTTTAGAGCGGCGCAGCTTGCTCGTCACTTGTTGGTACCCATTTTATGCGTTTGGGCACGATACGATTTTGGATAATTAAATATATTAGATAAATTCTGTGTATATTGTATGTATAGGTAAAACATATGCATCACAAAAAGTATTAAATAGTTGTTGTTTTTTTTTTATAATTATTTCCTTCTTTCATTTGCTTCTTAGTTAGATTTAAAGACTAATATATCATCTGACGTCACCTCCTCTTATCATGGGGAATGTTCTGGGGAACTGTTTGAACTGTTACCTGCCGCCGTATTTTCTAGCCGCACAGTACATCACATACTAAAATACCATCCACAATACATATGGATACATGGCACTCCACTCCTGTGCGGTTTCGTAGGAACTTCCTTCCACGCGCCAAGCAAATATGGAATGTCCTACCTATGACAGTGTTTCCAGGTTCTACGCTCATTTGCCTTGTCTTTTCCATAAAAAAAATAAAAAATATATATCATCCTGCTTGAAATGATAAATTTAGATATCGAAATTATATTCTGCCTACCCTGCTGTAAGCGGGATACAGCGTAAAGCTGATTTGATTAGATAGAGTTCTCGCAAGTGTATTTTATGACATATTTTTTAGAGCTTTTAACTCAAGGAACAAAGAGTGACATGTCACTAGGATTTCTTTGTAAAACTATAACATTTTTTTTTAACCCCAGCAGCTACTTCTATCAGAGTACTAAACTGCCCTAAAAAATATATTTCTAATACAAACCATAACACCAACAATATCCTAAATCGTATCGTATACTGTAAACATAATTAAAATCGTTCCAGCCGGTATTTAACCGCGCGCACGGCATATAGGTACAGGCGGCGTCAGATAAATAACGAATCAGACAGATTTACGATCTGCGCGAATTACGTGGCAATTATGCATAAACACGAAAATTAAAAGTCAATGCTTGTTCTGACGTGAAATGTTTGAGAGGTAATTAGAGCTTATGCCGGTGTTGTCGGCATTTTTTTGTGATTTACCCGAGTTTATATACATTTTATATAAAATGTGGGGGTAAACAGTTTTTTGTTAATATTTTCTTTTTTTTTTGTTATGTAGTATGTTATATATGTATAGAAAATAAAAAGTCATATCAAAATCGTTGTATAATAAAGGTTTTTTTAGCCTCGCACTATATTCTGTGCATAGCACGGTAGAGCGAGAGGAACTGGGAACTTAATGGTGAGACACTTTGTTAACCATTAAGACATATCAGTTACCTACTTTCCACCGAATTCTGGAAGCATTGCGTGTTGATTGGCGGAACTCAACGCCGCGCTTTGCTTCGTTACCAGAGCCAAGCGTCACATCTCGTCATCATCGTTTAGTTTACATAAAACCCCCTAGGGATAGAACGTTATAATAGAAATTAGTTATTAGTTTGTATTGTGATATTGAATCCAATATGGAATATAGTATAAATTGATATTAGACACCAATAGTGGCTAAATCAAGATTAGACAGCCAATCAGTCGCCTGCTGTGACAACCCCAAATGGAATTTAATAATAATGGAATTCACGTATTAGTTTAGCAAGTAAGCACATCGATAATCGCTATATCGTATATAGATATGTTGTCAGCTTCCTGATGGGTTTTCGTTAAATATGATGTTTGGCCAGTCGCGTCGATACGTCGAAGAAAACTATTTAATATTATCATTTCTTCGTTCTAATGTCGAGGTAAAGCGCGGTGTTGAGTTGCGCCACTCAATAAAGAACGTATCCAGAATACGTCAGAAAGTGGGGAACGGAGTGTCTTAACACTAGGTTCTAGTGGGAAGTTTTACCGATAAATATTTTTATCATTTAGCTTGCAATATTCTTTTATATTAACGGTTTTAAACTATATTATAAGAATCCATCGTTCCGCATTGGCACAGCATCTAATTACAAACGTGACGGCAGTAGGTTCGATCTGCACTTGGGGGAAAAAAATCATTTATTTTCTCTGGTACACAAGAAAAAGCGGCGATGAGTTTCGCTTCTCCGAGTCGTAACTCTAGGTTCCCTGTTGCCCGCCCAAGATACAATACTAATCTAAATAAAACCTAATGAAATTAAAAACCAAAGTTCGGTTCAATAATTTAATTTATTTGCCCATCCCATCCCATTATAAAAAAAACATTCCTAGCTATTAGAAACAATTTACAAGGATACTGGTTTGCTTATTAAGCGGATGGCGTGGGGGTGTCTAATGTGCTCGTTAAAGAGCTATTTCACTGTTTTTACATGAAAGGTAGGACATGGCGCTTCATAAAAGGGACTTGGTTGGATGTAAACGATACAGTGGTAAAATTGTTTTAATTTAAATCAAAATAAACAATCAGCTTCACACTGTATTACGTATACACCAGGGTAATACGAGGAAACCTAGTGTTAAGACACTCCATTTCTACTTTCCGCCGATTTTTTTAAGGCATTGCGTTTTAAGTTGCGACCACAGCGAGAAATGAAAATATTAAGAAATAATCATTTATTCCATCGAGCGGGGATTGAACCCACAACCGTAGCGTTAAAGTCACACCTTTGTGCCCCTGCGCCGCGACGGCCTGTTCTATTTTAGATGATTAAGCGTATGTTTTTGTTGCACTAGTTACCAGATCGAGGTAATGGAAATATTATATATTTAATTTACTCAGTGGGAATCGAACCCACAACTTGACGCCGCTTACAGTGGCACGCTAGTACCAATGCGCCACGACCTGCCTGTAAACAGTTTTAACTTATATTAATAATAATAATAATATTGTTATTATTATTAATATTTCTGTGAACCAAAAGACGATATACGAATGAATAAGTTACCTTCTGCCTTTCTCTATACAAAGAAATAAAGTACAAGCAACGATCTCTTAACATGATGATAAAATGGTGGTGACGACGGGTTTATAACCCGACACGTTGTGGGTTCAGTTTCTACTCGAGGAAATAATATATTTAATATTTATCTTGCTCTGATAAATAGGCTAAATAGGCAAATTTTGCCACACAAAACGCAATGCCTCCAGAATTCGACGGAATTTGGGAAACTTGAATGTCTTAACATTAGACTGGTTCTCTCAGGTTCCCTCTGCCTACTCTGCTATGTGTGGAATACAATGTGATAATAAAGAATATATGTATATCTATATATTATATAGGAAATATGTTTTAATAACTACCTAGTAATCTACCTAATAGTAATAAGTAAGTTCGCGTATTATACATATCGAATAAAAGAATAAATTACCGTAAAATATAGAAAAGAAGATCTAAGAAAATAAGTAAACTTTTTGGTAATCTCATTTCACTTTTGAAGAAAGCAGAAGTTTTAATGTCAGATATTTTTCTTTGTGCGAATTGAATATTATGAAACTAAATAAGTTAATGAATTACGTGTTAAGTATTTGTTCATAGAAATGGTTAGTTTTTATATTGAAATAGCTGAAATATATGTTTAGAAATTTAAATAATTTTAAATCGTTTTGATCGTTTTAAATGCTGTTATCAGAGAGTACTTATAGAATTAATGTTTTATTACATAATAATCTTGTAGAATTTGTCTTAGTTTTTATTACATTTCTACATTCAGTATGTTTTTCTATTTTATGCCACTAGGGAAGTATGTATGAGTGGTAAAATTTAACACCGCGCTTATTCTTATTAAATCATCAATATCAATCAAATCTCGTAAATAAAAACTTAATAAACCTACATTCCTTCAGACAGTAAAACAAGTCACAACTAAAGCATTTAAAATATGTTTTATCTGAAAAACAGTGACGTTATTGCTTACTATTTAGCTTCACGCTGCTCACATCCTGAGGAATCCTGATAACCTAGTGTTATGACACTCCGTTCCCGTAAAGACACTTCCGTTTTCCACTTTCCACCGCATTCTGGAGTCATTACGTGGCGAAACTCATTACCGCGCTCCCGCCTCGTTATTAGACTAGTGTAGATTATACGTTAAATACCATAATAATAATAAAAATATTTTTATTTTCCTTCTTAGGGACTACTTTGGTGGGAATATCTAGTAATAGTAATTGCAATTTTTATTGGATGCATCTTCCTAAACTATTTAGTAAAAGTTGTTAATGGTAACTGTGTGTTTACTTTTATTTAAATAAAAAATATTCTACTTGTATTTCAATTCATATTGTACTTTTATAATGTTTATTGCAGAACGACGAATAGAACAAAAATTTAATCAGAAAATTTCAACGAATCATTCCGTTCAAGCGCAAGAACCTTCACTAATGGAACCTCTAAATCCTAGGGACGAGTCAAAATTATATACAAGGATAACATTTGTGAATAAAGATGAAAATCTTAACAGTAAGGTTTCATGAAATTCTAACAAAGATTCATATGAACTAAATTAGGAAGAATATTTTAAACAGTTTGTATTATCACAGGAAGCGTCCAGAGTTTGCCTGCGAATGGTTTTAGAAAGAACAATATAATTTCTATTATAAGCAATGAAGTAAATCTTAGTATATCATTGCCAATTACACAAACTAACCAAAATTTAACAGAAAATGAATTGGAAAATTGGATCCAAACAGTAATATTTGAAAACTTCATCAAACACTGTGATGTAATTGTTATAAAATAAATACATCTTTAAACGTATTATATTAGTATATTTTTTAGACACTGTCCTTTGTAATTCGATTACATACAATATGTGTGTGAAAATTTATTTTCAAGATTAAATTACTTTTCCTGGGATTTTTTTGGGTTTGAATAGGAATAACATCAACTAATCTATGCCTATTTTTCTTGCTAGTCGAATAATATCTGTCAAATGTCATGTGTCTAATGCTAGCTGTCACAACCAAGTAAATTGAGCGGCGTTGTGAAAAAATTGTTATTAAATTCATATTCATTATTATATAGTTTATTAGTTGCATTTAATGTTGCTTATTCAATGTAAAGGACATGAAATAAAACATAGTTTACTGTGATACCATATTCTATAAATAAAATGACTTCTATTATAAAATTACACTGCCTTTCTGGCGTAGGAGACGAATCCCCGCCGTGCTATGTATTACAAGTAGATGAATTTAAGTTCTTGTTAGATTGTGGATGGGATGAAAAATTTGACATGGACTTTATAAAAGAATTGAAAAGGTACTGTAGCTTTGAGGTTATGCTACAAAGAAAAAATCACAACATTAATAAATCTTAAAAACTATTTAAGAAATCTAATATTTTTAGATATACCGAACATAATAATTTATATTAAAGATAGTATACACAAATAAATATACAAGTTGTAAAGCTTCACTCTGCATACCCTGCTGTGTGCGGGATACAGCGTGAAACTGATTTGATTTATAAAGAATATATTGTTTCCAGGCATATAAATAGTATTGATGCAGTACTTCTATCACATGCAGATCCTTTACACCTTGGGGCATTACCGTATGCTGTAGGACAGCTTGGTCTCAATTGTCCTATATATGCAACTCTGCCTGTTTATAAAATGGGACAAATGTTTATGTATGACTTATACCAGTCACACAAAAATGTCTCAGAATTTGAACTGTTCAGCTTGGATGATGTGGACACAGCATTTGATAGGATAACACAGTTGAAATATAATCAAAGTGTTGATATGAAAGGTAAGTTTTAGAAATGCTATAGAAATTATATATTTTGTTTTGGCTTATTGCTGTATACTGGACTGGACTTTTTTGTTAAGAGGTCATTGCACTTTTTTTGCTATTTTTACAATTTTATGCTGTATCCCACATGTAGTTGAGTGAGCCTAGTATTGAGACAATCTGCTCTCTACTTTCAGTAAAATTTTTGAGTTATTGTGTTTTGGGTGATGGAACTTAAAGTTACTCTTTGCCTTGACATCAAACACATGTGGGAATCAAAACCCACAGCCACAGTGTTACAGAAACTCGCTTGTGGCCCCGCATCACAACCCCAAAAAATATATTTTAATTAATAAATTGAATTTACAACCTTGACAACATGCTCAAAGAATATACATCTATACTTATATAATAAAGCAAAAATTGCAAGGTGCTATTTAATGTTCTTTATTTGACAAAGATATTGATACTTATGAGCTAAAGTTCGCCATCATCAAGTCTTTTTATGTAAATATACTATGGCTGTTATAGCATATAATTTGAACTATATTTATTAGTGTAGTAAATAATTCAACAGCTGCAAGCATAGGCATGAACCCTTGCAAGCAGTCATGTAGCGCTTGCACTTTCTCAAAATTATTGAGTAGTATATAGGATATTAGCAGCATAATATAAGAATTATAAGTGGCATGTAGGCAAAGCCCTGAGTGGGCCACTAGTTGTTAATAACTTATGTTTATTAATAAAATATAAATCTTTTTACAGGTAAAGGTCTAGGACTTCGCATTACACCATTACCCGCTGGTCATTTACTCGGAGGCACAGTATGGAGAATAGCGGCACCAGGGGAAGAAGATATAGTTTATGCACCTGACTTCAATCATAAAAAGGAGAGACATCTCAATGGATGTGAAATTGAAAGGATAATGCGGCCATCTTTGTTGTTATTGGGAGCTATGAATGCAGATTATGTACAGCAAAGGAGGAGGTTAAGAGATGAGAAGTTAATGAGTTAGTATATTAAAACAGTTCTTTATAGAATAAAAATATTTTTTTCTACCATGATAACTTCTGAATAAGCATTTAGAACAGTTGACATGTGGACAAAAAGACTTATGTTTTTTTATTTAATTAAATAAAATATTTTAAACTTTATAATATAATCCATAGCTTATAACATATTTAGTCAAATTAAAATTACTAAGCATACTATGTGTAAATGAATATATGAAATATATTAATTTACTTTTACAGGGGAATGATAATATTATAGTAATTTTCTTTTTCCAACTATGATCATAAAATAATGTGCTTTTTTGAGTTGCAGGATTCTAGGACTTATTTCAAAAGTGATTGTATAGTGTAAAATGTATGATTGTTCCATTTATAACACAATTAATGCAACATATTATGTTTGTTTAGCTCTATGCTGTATTCTGTATATAGCAGGGTAGGCAGAGGGAACGTGAGGACCTAGTGTTACGACACTCCCTCCCCGTTAAGACATTTCCATTCCCCAGCTTCCATCAAATTCTCCAGGCATTGCATGTTGAATGACAGATCCCAATCCCACACTTTGGTTTCTTACTAGAGCAAAGAACTAAAAATATTTAACATTTTATTTTCCTGAGTAGGAATAGAACTACAACCGTCTCGTTTACAGTAGCACACTTGTGCCCCAGCGCCGCTACAGCCTCAACCTGTTGTTTCATGTATATATAATAAAAAACATTCTTATTTTTTAATTCTAGCAACAATCCTAACAACACTCAGAGGCGGTGGGTCAGTACTGGTGTGCACAGACACGGCTGGTCGTGTGCTAGAACTAGCGCACATGTTAGATCAGCTATGGAGGAACAAGGACTCTGGACTTGTGGCTTATTCACTTTTGCTACTGTCCAACGTCAGTTATAATGTTGTGGAGTTTGCCAAGTCGCAGGTGATTTGCAGGGTTTTTGGTGTTTGTTATTGACAAAAATTGACTGATTCATATCACTTTCTGTTACTAGTACTTATCCATGATTTTGTCTGCTTGGGTTACACTTACACATGGCGAGAATGAATGCACCCATATATATCTTTTTTTTTATTTTTTTTATTTTAAATCTTACATACACTACAGACTTATGGTCCGTACCTTTTATTATTTTTACATTTCTTTTAATACTTTTTTTTCTGTAGCTATTACCTAGCCATATATATCTTAGATTCTCTTAGTTTCGCTTAGATCACTCATGATGGGATTAGTAAAAGCTGAATTAAAATCGATTGCACAATTTAAAGGTTATTTAAAAGATTTGAAGATATCAGTGGGAAGCAACTTTATTTTATACTATGGAAAAAATAACAAAATGTTATTAATAGCTTATAATTTATTGTGTTTTTGTTGCATTTTTTTATTTTTTCTTGTAATTTTTAAAATATTTATGCAAATTTATAATTGCTTTTTTTCATTCAAATAAGAGAATATGGGAGATCTCACATCCATTGCCTGCCTTATTGCCCCATGAAACTTGAAAAAATAGTTAGCTAGTTATCAAAATCCACTTAGTATATATGTACGTATAAATTATTTATATAATCATTAATTTCAGATAGAATGGATGAGTGACAAACTAACCCGAGCGTTTGAAGGTGCCCGAAGTAACCCATTTGCATTAAGACATTTGCAACTATGTCACTCGGTGGTAGAAGTGACACGGACTCCCGGACCTAAAGTAGTGTTAGCTTCCTTTCCGGACCTAGAAACGGGGTTTGCAAGAGATTTATTTCTACAATGGGCTCCTCATGCACAGAATTCTATTGTTTTGACTGCTAGGTAAGTATTATATTATATATACATAGTAATTCATTAAAATAAAATATTGTAGAAAATGGGATTAGGAATTAGGAAATAAGATATTTAATACTTATTTAGAAAACGTATAAAAATTTGAACGTAGCGGGTTTTCTAAATAAATATTTTTCTTTCCTAAGTGGACTAACACTTTAAAAATGTTTAAAAAAAAAGATTTTGAATATTTTAATTTCTCCACTGTGCTGTAGATACAAAGCGCGACGGTTGAGTTCCGCCACTTAACACGCAATGCCTCCAGAATTCGCCGGAAAGTGGAGAAAAAAAAATGTTAATATGAAATGAATGTTCATAGAATAATTTGAAAATTTTATCAAAAAATAAATGAGTAAAATCCGTTAACCTTGTTACCGACAGCAATACGCCGTTCCACATCAATCTCTTATCTTCCATTTCTCCTGAACATACTTCCCAAATATACCACTTCAATCACTTGTTCTAACAAAAATCTAAAAAAAATATTATTAAAAAAATCTATTCATAGGACATCTCCAGGAACACTAGCTAGAGATCTAATAGATAAAGGTGGAGACAGAACGATAGAACTGTTGGTGCAGAAACGAGTAAGACTGGAAGGTGCCGAGTTAGAGGAGTTTATGCAACAACAAAGATCAAAAATCAATAATTCTGTTAAGTAAGTGTTGTTTGTACTGAAATCTTGTGTTTTTATTGTTATGTATAATAGGTGAAGGATATATGTATATATCTGGATTCCAATATGAAGTTGTTAAATTTGTGACAGCATTTTCTCTATAATATACAATCCTTAAAATTATTTGAATCTAGTGTACAAAACTTTTTTTGAGCATAATAAAAATACTTATTTTAGGAAACGTATAAAAATTAAGTAGATTGGAACCCGCGCATCCTGTAAAACCCGCTACGCTCAAATTTTTTATCGTTTTCTAAATAAATATTTTTCTTGCCTAAATGTGGAATAATACTCTAAAAATGTAAAAAATACATAATAGAAATAGTTTAATTTAAAAGTGTAATAATCGTGAAAATCAAAGAACTTATTATATCTTCCTTAATTTATTAGTATTTTTGTCATACTTTTTGTGTATTGACATATAATAAACTGTTTTTGCAGCGCACGTGCTTAAAGCAATACGAAGGCGTCTATTATTATTGTTATTTCGTTATTTATAGCTAATTAAGATTTACACCGTAATGTTATATAGCCTATAGCACTTCTGAAGAATGCAGCTTTCATACAAAACAAAAATAAAGTAAATCGGACCAGTAGATCCAGAGGACTTAGCGTTTTAACAAACAAACCCTTCCATTTTATTAAATTAGTATAGATTTCAAATAATAAACAAATGATACCTCCCATATAACCAGAGAAGAAGCGGGCGGCATATCCTCGGACTCGGAGTCGGACGGCGAGCTGGAGATGTGGGTGGTGACGGGGCGCCACGACATCCCGGTGCGCAGCGACGCGCGCCCCGCCGGCTGCTTCAAGGCCAACAAGCGCCACCACGCCATGTACCCCTGCCACGACGAGCGCGCGCGCGCCGACGACTACGGGGAGATCATACGGGTCAGCGCCTTTGTGCTCACATGTCCACACATGTGATCACATATCCACACACGTGATCACATGTCCACACATGTGATCACATATCCACACATGTGGTCACATATCCACACATGTGATCACATATCCACACATGTGATCTCACATCCACACATGTGATCACATATCCACACATGTGATCTCATATCCACACATGTAATCACGTATCCACACATGTGATCACAAATCCACACATGTGATCTCACATCCACACATGTTATCACATATCCACACATGTGATCTCATATCCACACATGTGACCACATATCCACACATGTGATCACATATCCACACATGTGATAACATACCCACACATGTGATCACATATCACCACATGTGATCTCATATCCACACATGTGATCACATATCCACACATGTGATCACATATCCACACATGTGATCACATATCCACACATGTGATCACATATCCACACATGTGATCACATATCCACACATGTGATCGCACATCCTCACGTGATCTCTCATCCATCCATACATTCATACATTATTTGAGGATCAAGCTGTATCTCGCATATAACATTGGAAGCACAGTATTAAGACAATCTAGTTGCCACTTTCCGTCGAATTTTCAAGAGATTGCGCGAGTTGATTGCCGGAACTTAACGCCGCGCTTCGTCTCGTTGTCAGAGTGAGTAAATGAAAATTAAATTATATTAAATAATTTATTCCCCTGAATGGAAATCGAACTCACAGCCGTCGCATTCACTATCACAAGCTGTGCTACTCCGCCACGACGGCTGCACAATACATATTAAATAATTATCTTAACTTTATAGCCGGAAGATTATCGGTTAGCCGAGGTGACGGACGCGGACGGAGAGGTCCGCGATGTGCCGCCAGCTCCACCGCAGAAAATTGAACCTGAAGGTGGCTATTTTTTTCTTTTTGATATTCTACCATATGAAATGGTAGATAGAAAGAAATTAAAAGAGAGTAAATTATTCCTTTGTCCACTTTTTATAGTGGACGAAGGAGTATTTAAGTATTGATTACTGCACAATCATGATTTCATGTCCTGCTTAGAAAAAGTTTTCATAACAGAGTAGGAAGAGAATCTAGCATTAAAGACACTCAGTTCGCGACTTTTCAAAATACAGTATTTTGATGAGGCCAGTCGTGGCGCAGGGGCACAAAGTTTGACTGTAAACCGACTGACTGGTTGTGAGCTCGATCCGCTCTGGAAGAAATGAAATATTTATTTATATTTTCATTTGTTAACTCTATTGTCGAGACAAAGCGCGTTGAGTTCCGACACTAAACATGCAATGCCTTCAGAGTTCGGCAAAAAGTGGGGAACGGAGTGTTTTAACTCTAGATTCCTTCTGCCTACTCTGCTGTGTGCGAGATACAGCGTAAAGCTGTTTTATTTTGATTTTTTTTAGTATTTTGATTGACGGAACTTAACGCTACGCATTGTCCTCCAGAGTGCCTAATTTAAAAAGTCATTTTTATATATAACAGAGGAAATAACAGAAATACCAAGCAAATGTATATCGTCGGTGCGACAAGTGCAAGTGCGCGCGAACATACAGTACATAGAGCTGGAGGGGCGCTGCGACGGGGAGTCCCTGCTGCGGGTGGTGGCGCACGCCAAACCGCGGGCCATCGTGGGGCTGCGGGCGGGGACTGGAGCCCTGAATACATTAAGGTGAGAAAATTTTGGAAAAATGTGTTTTTATTTATCTATATAATATAATAATAATAATAATAAGCTTTATTTCACTTCCATACAGATTACATACATTCATATTTATAAAAATTTTAAACATTGATATTTTATTAGATTTAATAAGCATTTGTTAGAATTTATATTATAGATTTCTATATTTAATGTTGTGTTAGATTATTAATTATTTTGATTATTTATTAACTGTACTGACCCCTTTCGGGTAAAAGCCTCCCCCAAGAAATGCCACGATTCTCTATCCTTAGCTGTGTCCAGCCAACTCCCGCCCGCCATCGCTACTATTTCGTCACCCCATCTGGCTCTTGGTCGGCCTCTTGCTCTGGAGCCTCTTGGCCCTGACCACCTAACTGACCTTAGGGTCCATCTGTCATCCTGGTATCGAGCTAAGTGGCCCGCCCACCTCCATTTTGCCTTCAGCGAAAAAGACAGGGCATCGCATACTTTCGTCTTTTTTCGTATGTCGACGTTTTTAACTTTATCTTTTAATTTTATTTATCTATGGTAACAAAATATTTTTTGTTCTTTATTGTACTAAATTTTATACATAATAGAAAATACACTTAATACGTTTACAACGGCGTGCTTATCTCTAGAAGAGATCTCTTCCAGCCAACTCGTGGAAGTGGATAAATGTAAATAGTGGAAAAGACAAAAGTAGTGCAGTGAAATTAAGAGAAAAATATTAATAAACATCCAATACAAAAAAAACAAAGGCAATATATTCTAGGAATATATACTTAGAATTAGGGCTATGGGTGCAGCCTTAAATATATTAAGAGAGAAAGACTACGTAAGTGTTAATAGGGCACGCAAAGAGAATTTGGTTTTATAACACTCTGTTCTCTACTTTTCGCTCAAATTCGTGACGTCGCCTACATAACGTAGTCTAGTAGTAGTAGACCCCAACATCGCGCTTTACCTTATTACTAAACGGAAAAAATGAAAATAACTTAAATCTTACCCGGAGTTGTAATCGAACGTACGTCCATTGTACTCACAGTCAGTCACAAAAAGATAAGTACATATTTACAAAATACACTCAAAAAATGCTTTTATGATGATATCACATACTTTATGATGTTAGATCCTATTCCAATTTGAGGAAAGGTGTGATTTAATTGAAAAACAAAACTGTAATTTTCAATTTAACCGTTCCAGTAAACACTGCGAGAGTGAAGGCATCGAGAAGATCTTCTTGCCGAAGCGAGGTGACACTGTAGACGCTACTACGGAGTCGCATATCTATCAAGTATGTATCATTTTCATATGAATGTACGTTGTGCCGTGTGATCCCGGCCTAGAATAGGATCTTCCTGGTACTGGTGGTGTCGTAAGAGGCGACTAAAGTACGTGTGGTAGAGTCACGTCGCCAGCAATGGCAACGCAAGGTCAGACTCGATCGGATCATTACCACCCCCGGCGTTTAAAACCGGCGTGAAGTAGTGGCTTTATGCCACTGCGTTTCGCATCAGGTAATGCCGGGCTCCGGCGCCAACCCACCTTGTCAGCCGACAACGCAAATGCAGCTCCTCTGGTGTTGCACGGGGCCGTGGGCGGCGGTGATCACTTACCATCAGGTGACCCGAAAGCTCGTTTGCCTTGTCTTTTCCATAAAAAAAAGAATAAATTTAACTCTTATTTGTTTTTTTTGTTTGAAATATAAAATTATCTTTATTAATTTATAAGTAGTGTTAAATTATTTTTTGGGGTAGGGTAGGCAGTGGGAAACTGGGAACCTAGCTAGATAAGTCCGTTCGTTTCCATTAAGACACTTCCTTTCTCCACTTTTTGGTAGTGTGGTGCTAAGTGGTTGTCTCAACTCCACACTTTTTAAAATTTTTCATTTCTTCTCGAATTGAAATTGAATCCACAACCAGTCGCATTTATAGTCACACTCTTATACGCATGCGCCACGAATGGCGTCAGCCCTTTCTTAAAAGTTGATTGATCTTATTTTGCTTATTGCCTAAAATTTTAAAACTAAATATTTAATTTTTGTATCGTTTATGTTCACTCGTTGATTCGCGATATGAGCAAAGCAAACGTCCATATTACATACATTTAAGATTTGCTTTTTAAATTACGGAAACCAGCGCCGTACTTTGTACCACAAAAAATAATTATAAACATAAACACTGCTTCCACCATTATTAAAAAATACTGCACTCTTTTACAAGCAAATATGTCAAAATCTATGGGAATGTATGTATAGTACGTTCAACGAATAGTGGCCGACCTGAAGCCGACCTATATTTACACATTGTTCTCTCGGGAACAAAATTATCAAAAGTTAGAAAAATCTTAAAATTAACAAAATTAAATTACAGTCAACAAGTAGTGGCCGTTACGACACGCCATATTTCATTTACCACTTATATACAGAGACTCATATTTTGAATTTTTTATTTTTTTTTATTTGACATATTATTTTCTTTTCCAGGTAAAACTAACAGACGGACTTATGTCGAACATGTCGTGGCGCAGTGCTGGCGACGCGGAGTTAGCGTGGTTGTGCGCCGTCGTCACCGCGCCGAGGGCAAGGGAGCCACCGCAACAAATGGAACTAGGTGAAAGTGCTCTCTATCTAGATAAAATGAGAAGAAAACCCTTAGCAGTTACTGTATTGAATTTTTATTCTAGTACTAGCGGACCCGGACGCGGCTTCGCCCGCTTAAACTTTACGAATGCTTATAGATATATTTAGGAAATTGTTTATGAAAATATGTAACTAATTTAAATAAAAAAAATATAAGTAAACGTAACCATAGTAAAATATTAATAAAAAGACTAAACAAAACCAGCTACATTATTAATAATTTTATCTCTTTCTGTCTTTCTATTTCCCCGAGCTAATATCCAGAATAACTGAACTAATTTTTATTGGACTTTCAGTGATCGATTTTACTGATTTACCCGGGAAAAATCTTTTTACTCGTTTTCCTTGCGCGCTTACATAGAT
>JAATLQ010037815.1:32579-65297 GCA_013421005.1 Heliconius erato x Heliconius himera | reverse complement strand
CAATTGGTGAAATTTTCAAGTAAATCGGTTCAGTAGTTTCAGAGAAAAATGCGGACAACAATATGTCGACAGACAGACAGACAGACAGACAGACAGACAGACAGACAGACAAGAAATTCAAAAAAAATCTTTTTGCTTTCTATTAGTCTTTTTAAGTGTCCCTCTATCCATTTCAGTCAAAATTACTAAATGTACAGACAAAATATTTTTACTGTCTTATTATATATAGAGATAATAATTATTAGTTCTATGCATAAAAACTAATACAAAATTTCTTATTTTATGATATTTCAGTTGTTTTAGTGATATTGTCTCCAATATTTGTATGTTTTATTAAAAAGTAAATACAGATTTTTTTTAGCTTTTTGCATCCAACAATAAGCTTATAAAAGGTATATTCAATATTTTTTTCTTTCACTGAAAATATCATTGTTTCGTAGGTGATAGATAAACTTTGTATTTTACTTAATAAAATATATTTCTTTATTAATCTAAATGTTTATTTATTGTTGGTTTGTCCGTTTGTTACTCATCATAAACATGATATTAGTTGACGAGATTGACGGAAATATGATAACAAATAATTATCAATTTAACCAAATGTACAAAACTTAAATTAACATACAGAAATAAAATAAAAATAAAAATAAAATAAAATTAGACATACGAGGACGTTCTCAAAAAAAATACACAGTTTAACTTAATACCTGTCGGCCTAGATACCAGATAAGGTCTGATAACACCATGACGGAATGGGGGCGCGGTGTGCTAACAGTGTTTGTACTGGCTGCCTGAGCTTAATATGATGGAATTTGTGTAGGTAAATATAGTTAGGTTTATTAATTAGATAAGTATAAAAATTAGGAAGAAATCAGTCACTTTGAAAAAACTACACCAAAAATATAAAATTTTGGAGGATTCTAGCGACTACAATAGGGACATTGATTGTAAGTTGGCCGATTACAATAATGTTTCATTTTAATAAATTAGATTTGATACGAACGTGTATTTATATGCAATTTTTTACGCTGTATCCCGGATATAGCAGGTTAGCCAGACAGTAACTAGGGTTAAAAGACTCCGTTCCCATTAAGACACCTCCGTACACCACTTTCCGCCAAAATCTGGAGGCATTGGGGTTTGAGTGGCGGAACTCAACGTCCCTCATTTCGTCGGCCTTTTGCCTCGTTACTAGAGCAAGGAAACGAAAACATTAAATATTTCATTTTTCTGAATGGAAATTGAACCCACAACCTGAACTAAAAAGCATAAAATAACCTACTAAAGATTTTATATAGAACACTGTCTTATGCAAACCTCACTACTTTTGATATTGATGCAATACTAGTTTTACTATATACTATATACTGATAGACTTGAAGTCGGTGCCGTAACGTAAACAAAATTTAAGGTGCACTAACTAGTCCTTGATTTAAGACGGAGATTGGAACTGCAAATAAAAATATGACATTTTTATTACAGTAATTTTCCAGTTTTAAATTCAAGATGATTATAATAATATTAAGTTCCATTTTGTTTGTCATGGAATTACCATGACATGACTCTTGGTTGTTTGCTATATATAAATTAAAAATAGAAATAAAATGTCCTCGTCACACTTGGGTGTCAACTAGCTTAGAGAAAAAAATCACTTTAATGGGCCACGATTCCCGGGAGCTACATGACGAATATAACTCTCCTTATTGAAAGTATGGGAGACTTTTCCCCTTTATTTCCTACAGTTGCATTTTGGGTCAAGGGATTTAAACTGAATGGAATAATGACGGAAAACGAACATCGTAAAGGACGCTCATCCACGTCCCTCGCTGAAAATAACGTGAAATAAGTTGAAGAAATTACATCGGCAGATCGAAGAGTGACTATTATAGCTTACGTCTCAGGAATTTTATATAAGAGTATTCAAGAAAAAAGAACTAAGACAACGCACCGGCCCACACAGGTGCAGTTGCCACGACTACCGCTCAAGAAGCTTCCGACTGGTTGACGCCCTATTCGCCAAATACAGCCTCCATTGACATTTTCTTCTTCATAAGCTAAAGAAGCACCTTTGAGCCAATTTTTTTTAAGAGTCAAGATAATTATTTTTTTCTACGGAAATTTTCATCATCATTCTGCGTACCACTAGATGTTCAACGTAACTGTGTGTTAAGAGGTGTTTTGTGATTTCACCAATACGAGGTGCTCATGAGCAGGTTCAGTCTTTAGAACGCAGCCAATCTACATTATATCTGTATTTCCATCCTCCCAAGCATGCAGTTCTTTGCTAGCCAGTGAAGCTTATAAGCACATTACATTTAGTAAGTATGAAAACTCTATTGTGCATCTTCTATCTTCTTCTTATGTAGAAGGATTGATGGTCAATCTCAGAAAACTCGAGGCGTCTTCTCTTTTTTTTTAGTTTCGGATGGGTGCCATTTTAAATTCTGAGTGAAATAATTGCAAGAAAATCAGCCATATACATATACCATAGCTACTAATTGAGATACGAAAACGAATACGATAGTTTATAAACGAATACGATGCTTTACTTTTTTACCATAATTTATAATTAAGTCAAGCAAATCTTTTCTTTTCTTATATAAATTAGTTAATATATTCAATGTTATTCTTAAAATTTAACTGTAAACGAAAATAATCGACAATTTGCCAACTTAAAAAAAATATATATTTCAAAACAAAAAACGTTCAACTTCCTCTTTCAAAGATAATTTTTATTAATTTCCGACGCGCAAACCGTTTTGCAAGCTCGCAGTAGGTACTTACGTACATATATTTATATCGAAATATCCGAAACATCGGATGTAGATAAGATAAAATCGGTACATTGTGTAATGAAGGAAACATATTTTTTAATGCTATGGGCATCGTTTTATTTTTTGGTGTGTATTACACAGCGAAATATTAGGTAATTACTATTTAAATTCCTATGCTGCTTCCGTTTACCTCGGTAAGTAGAATATCTAGATTTTGTATGTTTGTATGCGTACATGTTTGTGTACGTGTATTATAAACTCTTTTCTTTTAGCTTCACATTGTATCCCTGGTTCCCAGAGGGAACCTGGGTACCTAATGTTAAGACACTCCATTGAGACGTTTCCATTCTCTTCTATTCGCCGAATACTGTAGGTATTGCCTGTTGACTGGCGTCAACACAGCGAAGAAATAAGAACATAAAATATCTTAGTCCCACGAATTAGAATGAAACCGTCGCATTTACGGCCTCCTATTATAAATTTTACCTACAATATTGAACTCAAAACATAACTTACATACATACCATTATTTTAAAACACATTTCTTTTTATTTCAACAAATAACCAATAGCCCAATAAACAAATAACCATAGTACCCCACAAATCGAATGTTTCAAGGTTATAAAGCCTAGATATTTCTCACAAGCTGTTGTTCTAAAATACTACGCAACGGCGTGTTCCGTTTTGTAATTGTAATTTTGACGTCGCACTCGTATATGGGACAGTGGACTTACTCGTAAATTGCCGAGAGATAACCGCATGGGATTATCATAATATTAATATTTTACTATTGTTGTTGCAAACGTTGTTTAGTACGCACTTGGTTTATTATATATATTTATATATGTTATTATTAATAAGTACTATATATTGGAGGCCAGTCGTGGCGCCACAGCTGTGATTGTAATCACGGCTGGTTGTGGGTTCTATCACCACTCGGGGTAAAGGAATATTTATTTAAATTTATGTTTTCATTTCTTCGCTCTAGTGTCCAGGCAAAGCGAAGCGTTGACTTCCGCCACTCAACACGCAATGACTCCAAAATTCGGAAAATGGGCAACAGAGTGTACCTCTGCCTACCCTGCTCTGTTCATAATACAGCATAAAGCTGATATGATTAAAAAAATCTTAAAGAAATATTAACAAAGCTTAATCTTCTTATATATGTTAATAAAGACATTTATTCATACAAAATTTCATACATTTAAAAAAATATATTCAAATAATCCTATCTTTATATTTGAACACAATCACCGCCATACGTTACGGTTTCTAATTCCTTTAACGTTCGTTGTAAAAACTATGTGATGTTATCTTAAAGATGCCACATGATAAAGAAAGCTGATTTCACTTAGAAGTTTTAATTAAATAATTAGGTACTTACTTTAATATAACATCAAATGGATCAACAGTACGTTGAACTAATATATTTTATTGTTATTATAAAGAAAACATAAAATAGGCGTAGCCAGATCGCTATATCTATATATATGAATAATACAGATCTTATTCGAGGTAACCTTTACTGCACCTAGTGTACATTTATAGCGGTTTTTCAATTCTAACTATTTTAAATTAAATTTATATTTTTTATAAAAAGTCATGTTTTAAATATTGTTTTGTTTTTACTTTCTGTGTAGTTAATAGCAGCTATCATATGAAGTTAACTAAAAAAAGTTAATATTAATTATACTATCTTTAGTAAAGTATTTTAACGTTAGAACCATATAGTATAGTAAGTTGTTTTCACATTAGATAGTCCATTAGTGAGGTAGGCGGTATCAGATCAAGTTTATTGTTTCACACTCTGGTTGCGGTCAGAACTTGAAGTTGAACAAGTCATGTGGCCACTTAAATACTTCTATTTGACCACGAAGTCGAATCCGCTGTCAAGAGCTGGTAATCTACATTGCTTAAGTACATATTCAACCAAAGCAAAGGAAATCTACAACTGATTTAGTTTACAAAACCAAAACATAAACTGTTTAACTGAACGAACGTTTTCATTTGTTTATAGTAGTATGTACATAGCCATTTCGTATGTAGCTCATGATAACATTTTCTACGTAAATATGCTACTATTTTGCTGTATAAGAAAATCTGTTTAAAAGATTATAATCATTTTTTATTTATTTAATAAATGTAGGTAAAATTGATTTAGTTTTTGTTTATGTTATTAGTTTAAAATAAATCCTTAATATTATAAAGCAGAAGAATTTGTTTGGTTGATCGCGATAATCTTAAGAACTGCTTCGAATTGAAAAAATTGTTTTGTTACAATATGGGTCGAATATACAGCGCGGCGTTAGTTTTCACCATACAAAACGCAATGTCTAAAATGAGGGGAAAACCCTGAACTAAGTTTTTAAACAAAAGGTTCCTTTCTAGATGCAAAATGCGAGTTCATCCATATTTGTAAACCTAATATTGATATGTGTATTCGGAATTTTCCAGCAATAAATAAGTTAAATCGAATCATAGTTTGTATCTCATGTAAGTAGTTAAAGGCCAGTCGTGGCGCAGCGGCACGAAGTGTGACTGTAAAACCGACTGGTTGTGGGTTCGACCCCCACTCGAGGAGATGTAATATTTACTTAAATTTATATTTTCATTTCTTCGCTCTGGTGTTTAGGCTAAGCGCGGCGTTAACTTCTGCCACTCAACACGCAATGCCTCCAGAATTCAGTAGAAAGTGGGGAACGGAGTGTCTTAATACTAGGTTCCCTCTGCCTACCCTGCTGTGTGCGTGATACAGCGTGAAGCTGATGTAAGTAACTAACATATTAAATGTAAGTATACATAATAAAAGGTTATATTAAATCATCTCTTAGATTACTTTGAATAGACACCCTTATATGTACTTGGACGGTTAAGGTGGTTAGGTGGAAAGGCCCAACAGCATTATAGTTAATATTTTTTCCTCCTAGCGGGTACCTAATTTATAATATAAAATATAAACTTTTAAAAACATAATAGGACCATAATAAAAATCATAAGTAACGTAAATTCTTTAATTAAAGAAAGATAAACTTTTAGTCTCTATAAACGTGACGTGAGGCTTAATACATACTTAAGTGGTTTTAATTTTCGTTACATATTACGACAGTATTAAATATGTTTTTTTCTCGATGTATTCCACAAATAGCTGGGTAGACGGCATCAAGTATTACCGTTAAGATACCATGTTCCCTACTTTCCTCCCCAATTCGAGATAATGCGCATTAACTGGTGGAATTCAACGCCGCGTTTTGTCTGCTTACCAGAGTTGAAAAATTGAATTCATTTATTCTCATACGTTACGGAGTCGAACTCACAGCCATCGCGTTTATAGTCTGACGCTGTGTTGCTGCATCACAGCGGCCTCAATAAATATTCATACAGTGAACTCATACATTTTTGCACGGTATTGGTAAGAAATGCATTACTATTGTAAATTTTTAATTCCAAAAAAATTGTTAAATAAAATAAGATTTCATCTATATCTTTCAGTATCTCTATTTTTCAGCCCTAGTATTTTAAAAATTCGTTGAACTGTTCCGTAGATCAGCTAGAACAAACAGAAAGACAAACAAATAGTTAAAAACTAAGCTAGCAAATTTTAAATTTATCAGTTTATGTTTTGGCATTCGTGTAAATGACCTACGCACTTGGAAAAACACTACTACATATATGGAAATCAACAACAGTACTTCAATTTTATTGTATAACATATAGATATATAGATTATTCTCTAATACCTATACTATGTAGATAAACACATTTTATATAGTACAGACGGACATATGATTATAAAATAGTTACTTGAAACTAATAGCATATGTGAAATGGAAACGTTGTGAGAATGTCTTATGGGTGCCACAGTCGTATCAAGGCTGATTACTGCAAGTGCAAAAGTTGTTTGTCACGACATCTATTGAGCTGCGATGGAAGTTACTATATTTGCCCGCCCAGTAAAAATAACTCAGAACGCCTTGCTGTACAGCCTCTGACTCAGGTTGTGGGTTCGATTCCAACTCGGTAGAATGATTTATTTTTATAGTAAGAAAACAAATCGAGCGGTTGAATCCCGCTACTCAACACGCAATGTTTTGATAATTATACGGAAGAAGGGAAACCTAGAACACCTTTTGTTTAAATTATTGATTTATTTTTACGTAGACTATTAAAAATTTTGTATAACAGCGCCGAAATGAAAGACTAATAAGACACTTTTTCAATTACCTACAAGCATGCAAGTTATGATGTTTTATGAAATATAAGAAACAGTTATATTTTTATAGCAGTAGGTAAAGGAGACTGAAACTATTCCATACATTTTTGGGCCCAGAATGTAAAGATATGAAAATGGTATGATTTAATAGATTTAGGTACATCATTCCCTCCCTGAAAACTATATAAATTTTGGCAATCTGAGAGCTGAGTTATTAGAGATTTGACAAAAGTGAGGTTAAGTTCGCAGACCAATTTCTTGAATATCAACTTCTATAAAATATGTAATTACTGAGTTGTTTAAGCATTAATGTTTAT
The DNA here is from genome assembly GCA_013421005.1 of Heliconius erato x Heliconius himera. Classification (NCBI taxonomy): domain Eukaryota; kingdom Metazoa; phylum Arthropoda; class Insecta; order Lepidoptera; family Nymphalidae; genus Heliconius; species Heliconius erato x Heliconius himera. The sequence goes on along the minus strand of JAATLQ010037815.1, from coordinate 57,996 downwards.
TATTTATAAATAAAACACATTTTAATGAATATTTTATTCTTCTTCTATTATCTATTATTAAAATGTCATCTAAGAAGAGTGCAGGTGGAACTAAATTATTTTGGTATCTAGCCCAACTAAAGTATGGTACCTTAAATATATAATACTCATAACATGAGCACAGCAGCCTACCATTCGTCTTCCTACAATACAATTGCAGTATTTCATAGCAATAGCTTGCCTTCCTCTACGAAAGCTGTCAACTAAAATGTAACAGAAATATATTTTCCTGCTTATATGTCGGGATTATATCACACCTCTAAGTAACCAGGTTGTGGTGGTTTTCATCGTCTAAAGGTAGTCGGACTAGGGTATTGCAGTGTCCATTGGATATCCCACAATTCACACAGCGATTCATATCCATAGCGTGGCGGTCGTAAGATCCAAAAGATTTCAGAGTCCAGTGGGGAAGCGAGGGTCGTACAAAGTAGGCGGAGTCAAAATCAGAGAAAAACAAAACAGTAGTCGTTAAAAATATCAAATAAACGGGAAAACATTCAAAATGTCGATGCGTTATGACACGAACGTAATGACAGAAGCAAATGTTTTTTTTTATGTTTTTTATTTAATGGCCTGATTTTGCGATGACAAACAGAAGCAAAAATGCAAAAAATCATTAGACAAGGTGTGATTGTCAATCAGCTGTCACATCTATGATTTAAAATATGATTGATTTTAATCGTTTAAGGATCTAAATCTTATTTTTTTTCATTTTTCTCCACTTCCAGAATGTCAATTAATTTATTATTTGCTATTCTAAAAATAAAAAAAAAAATGTAATTTTTTAGATCACATCTCAATTCTTTACGTGACGGCCCAAAAGTTTCATTCTCCTTTAATTATTTCTATTAAAATTAGCTATTTCCTATTTTTTTTACATTTTATTTATTTCTATATTTTATTTTCCATTCATATCCCATATTCTATTTCCCATTTTATATTATATTATATTCTTTTTACTTGGACTCGTTATCTTAAGTTGATAATATTTCAAACTATTCATTTAAATAATTAAGTTTTATTCAGTCAAAAAAATAAGAAATTTAAATATGTCAGAACATTCGATTAACCTAGTAAACCTGCTACTCACTCCATTCTATTCACAGGGTAGGCAGAGGGAATCTAGTGTTAAGACACTCCGTTCCCCGCTTTCTGCCGAATTCTGGAGGCATTGCGTGATTAGTGGCAGAACTCAACGCCGCGCTTAACTTCGACACCAGAGCGAAGAAACGGAAATATAAATTTAAGTAAATATTTCATCTCCTCGAGTGGGGATCTAACCCACAACCAGTCGGTTTTACAGTCACACCTCGTGCCGCTGCGCCACGACTGGCCTCAATTCTATTCGTTTTACCAATTGTAAGAACGTGTTGGGTCATGGTTCAAAATGCCACGAAATTACCGTAACATTATGGAAATATACATTTTCTAGGTAGGTAGGTTACAAAAATTGTATTTAGTCACGTTTATTTTGAAAATTTTGAAGCCATTTTAAAACAATGTCTTTGTTTTGAAACTAACCTGAATTTTAGAACTAACATTATAACTGTTCAAGCAGAATATCGCTAAGAACGTCTACAAAATTGAAATATCATATAAATTTTTCAATATATTATTGTTTTTTTTTACTGTAATTATTAGATACTAAAAAGTGAAACACAGTATATTACTTCAGAGTAGGTACTATCAGCAATAAAAATCAAAGTACTGCATCATAAAGAAAAAATAAATTAAGCAATTTGTTATGCCTCGTTAGTCATTACCTATATTACAAAAACCATAAAATATTTTGACGTCAAACTAGATATATAAAATATACATGTATAAAAATTACAGATTTCATATTTACTGATAAGACACTTCATTCTCTAATGCTTTAATATTTATTAATGGCTTAAAAACTTATAATTAACGACTTAATAAATATTAAGGCATTGCGTGTTGGGTGGTGGAACTTAACGCCACATTTTGCCTCGACATCAGAGCGAAAAAATGAAAATATATAATATTTAAATTTCCTCGAGTGAGAATCGAACCCACAAACTCTCGCGTTTACAGTCACACGCTTGTACCCCTGCGCCAGGACTGGCCTCCAGATCCACACGCTTCACTGACTCTTGCTCTAGTTACCCCACTATTGATGCAGTATGAAGAATGAAGATGCTAATTAAGATTACAGATTTGTACAATTTTTTATAGTCCCATATTTGGTTAATTTTTATAGTCCTTTTGGTTAGTGAAGAAAAACGTGTTAAGCTGGTTTGGGCACGTCGAACGAATGAGTGATGAAAGAATGGCAAAGAAGGTTTATGATGAAAAAATTAGCGGTAAGAGAGGTAGGGGGAGACCTCGGTTGACCTTCGAAAACACAGTATCAAAGATACTGGAGGAAGGTCACGTTAAAAGCATGAAAACCCCCCGGGGGGTATGTATGAAGAGGTTGATGACAGTGGACGAGGCCAAAGAGGTATGTAGAGACCGTAGCGTTTGGCGCTCCGTTCTCTCTGACTACCTCGCTAGGGATAAAGCGTGAAGCTAGTTTAGTTTAGTTTGGTTATAAAGTAACCTAAAATTAATAAGCTAATTTAAATAGTGAGTTGTAACTATACGTTTGTTATCTTAGCAGCGTCGCTAAAAAATATGTGATGAAATGAAATGAAATTTTCGTTCACATTTGGGGAGTAATGTTTAGAATAGTTTAGAACGTTTTCTACAGAAATAAGAATATCATTCAAATATTGTTTTTGCTTTAACCGTACTTACGTATATAGATATTATAAGTACTAAGTAGCCTGATAAATTATATAAAAAAAAGTTGACATAATGTTTAACATATTGTAATTATACCTAAATATAATCTGAGGTTAATTAATGTTTCCAACGACATCGTTTACACGTAACGGGTTTTTACTCAGAGGTGTTGTCTCATCCTTCACTGCAACTATGCACAATGACTACTTTACAATGTTCAAGCAAATTTCTCTATTAAAATTTATATTGTCATTTTTTAGATTTTTATTGTCAGCTTCACTCTGTATCCCGCATATAGCAGGGTAGGCAGAGGGAACCTAATGCTAAGACACTCCGTTCCCCAAATTTAGCCGATTTTTTAAGGTATTGCGTATTAAGTAGCGAAACTTAACGCTGCGTTTTGTCTTGTTTATCCCAGACGCCGCGATTTACTGTCTTGTCTTGAAAACGCGTAGATATTATTATTATCTAATAAACAATATATTAAGTTATATTATATAATTGTGCAATTCATTGTCTGTTATGGTTGGGAAAGTATTCTCTGTTCGAATTAGATTTTGCACTTATTGAAACAATCTGAGAAAACATGATATTTTGTTTCATGGAAATAGTATCTACAAGAGATGTTTGAACCAACACATCACGTTTAAAAACTCTAACTACGCCAAGTCATCAGTCTCAATAAAGAGTGTTAATACATATAAAAGAAAAGTAATTATGACATAAACACGAATTGCAGCTCATAATGACTAGATTATATTTCATAGACATCATTTTACAATACATCAGTTAAAACCACTTAGATAAATGATGGAGGTAAGCTCTGAAATGACTTTACGATCGCAAACCAACTGTAAACATAACAGTCACGTCACCTAAGCCCTCGATACATACTACAATCTAGTACACAAAGTTATTTACATCATTTCAAAGATACTAAATAATTTTATCATTTTACTCTTTTTCCTTAATATTTATCATATATAATGAGCCAAAAGTTCCCGACACATTAATTATTGAAATTTGGAGTCTTCGAAGAATGCCGAATAGGAAAAAACCCCTGTATAGATATTTTAATTTGGTAAAACTTCTAGATTTATTTTATTATGTTTAATAGCAAACACATATTGACAAAGACTTGAAGCTATAAATAAATAAAAAAAATAACAATGAATATTCTTTATCTTATTTAGACTGACATTTTGACATAATTATATAAATTCCAAGAACGAAATCAAAAACTGACGTAGAACGTTCATCACGAAATTTACCAGTATAACACGTGATCGATCTACCGACACGATAATTTACCAAAAAATATCTCTGCCACATTTAAGGGTTTTTTACATTCATGGTTTTTTTTGTTTTACGCTGTATTTCTCATATAGCGAAGTAAACAAAAGAAACTTATTTGTTAAGAGCGTCCGTTCCACACGCACCACCCAATTTTCGAGGCATTTCGTTTTGAGAGAAAGAGCTCAACTTAACATTTTGTGATACTTTCTACGAAAGCGAGGAAAAGTAAATAAAATCCTCCGATTGGGAATCAAACTCAATGTCACTTTTGAGACACGCAATATTTTGTGGTGGTACCTACAAGTTCTACAACGCCACTTATTCGCCCAGAATTAGAATGAAATACACACCATCGTGTGTATAATCAGACACTTCTAAATGAGCACATACATTATATATATATCAACAACTATATACATATATCTTATTGCACAGCCCTCTCTATCTTTCAGTGAAAGTTCCATAAAAATCGGTTCAGCTGTTCCAGAGATTAATCCGGATAAACAGAAAGAAAGACAAAAAAAAATTTAAATGGTTTGATTACGTTTTAATGTCGTGTAAATAATTATATAATATCCATAGAATCTTTATATCCACACGATTATTTTGTAATGACAGACAGACACTTCACTTTACTTTATTTATATATATATATATATATATATATATACAGATACGTTTGATACGTCCCGTTGAGCAATTGTCACTAATTCAGCGATGATCCAATTCTCGCTGACCGTCGTTAACTATATGAGGAAACACTGTCTCTTCACATAAAAAACTTCCTCCATATGATATGCCTGATGAAGGTTTAAGTGGCAAAATAGGTCAATTTAATATCAATCAGAACGCATGGGTCAAATGTATTTTTAACAAAGCAATGGAATGTTCTTTTGTAACAGGAAACTTTAATCAAACGTGAGTGGGTAGTTATGTTGTGTTTTTATGTTTAGTGTTATTACTTTTTAACTGCTAACACTTTTTTTTTAGCTTCATGATGTATCCCGCATATTGTAGGCTAGAGAAAGCAGGGTAGAGGGAACCTAGGAATACTTCCGTTTCTCAGTTTTAGCCGATTTTTTAGCCGAACGAAATTTGTCTCATCACTAGTGAAGAAATGTAACTACTTATTAAATATTTAGTTTCCCCGAGTGGACAACCATCTCGTTTACAATGGGTACACTAACTTGACACAGTCATACAAACACTTTAAATTTGTGTATGTATGGTGATTTCATGTAACGACGGTGATATTACCTAACTTCATTGATGAGAGTATCTAGCTGGGTAAGTATGGGAAAGCTACATTAGCTTCTAATGAATTGGTTGTTGTTTTACTATAATTATATGGCTTTTTATCCGAAATAGTGTCACACCATTTTTTTGGCTCTAACGCTTATAGTTAGAGAGTTATGGGGGTAACAACCCTTAACGTTAAAGTTTATTTTCTCGATATTTGTTGTGACGAAATTTTTCAATATTAATATATTAAAATTTGACTCGCAATATTTTATAATATTAAATTTAAATTTTTAAGATTTTTGTGATAAATAGGTAAGGAAACATACTAATTTCTATAAGTATAATATTTGAAGTGAAAAACGTATCTAAGATTAAAACTGTACCCCTAAACAAAATTTCTACAATACAAAATAGCAATAATAGAACCCACAACCTTACTAAACTCATATAATCAACTAATAAACGTAAAAAAATCGTCGTCTTGCTTTAAAAAACAGTTTAAACACTCGGAAGTGCTTTCAAAGTCTTCAATCTTCAATCACAATGTTTCCGCGGCACAGTCACGCACGCGGTCGGTCGTACGGCGCGGTGTACCTAACCTACCTGCTTACAGTTACAACTAAAGCGGCTATCAATACTTATAAAAAAGTGGTAACGGATCGATGTCCGTACACGGAAGATATATAAGAAAAAATGTTATTTGTTGCATTTAATAAGAGGGCAGTCGTGGCGCAGGGGCACAAAGTGTGACTGTAACATCGACTGGAGGAAATGAAATATAAACATTTATGCAAAGCGCGGCGTTGAGTTCCGCCGCTTAACACGCAATACCTCCAAAACTCAGCGGAAAGTGGGGAACGGAGCGTCTTAACACTAGGTTCCCTCTGCCTACCCTGCTGTGTGCGGGATGCATTTTTTTTGTCTTTTTTTCTGTGCGTTTGCTCACGCTAATCTCAGAAACCGCTTAACCAATTAATTCGCTATTGTATTTCGGGAAGTTTCTCTCTACACTTTTAGTGTTTGCTTAATTTCAATCGGCTTATAATTAAAAAGTTATACGGAATTAGCTGAAACATTACTTTACAATATAGGTACATACTCGTACGTATATTGTTTTTAAAATGTTATTATTATTAGAAACAAAAGTGAAATAATAATTATATAGTTCAAGCGGGCGAAGCCGCAATCGGGTCGCTAATACAGAATAATTCGCATCGCTTCCGTACGTGCCCGTTATCTGTTCAGCAGTCAGCAGTCAGCAGTTACCACCGATCAATTAGTATTGGAAAGCGTAGTAAAAACTATTGAGTTTTTGTAAAGCTTTTGTAATTAAAATGTCAACATGATTGTTCATTTACGGCTGTTAATTGAGAATGAGGAATTAATTATCTATGCGTGTTTATAGGATGTAGGTAATAGAACAGTAGCTGGGTATTTGTAAGTTATTTTGAACATATTTTGACAAAAACTATTAATAATAGGCTGAGGCCAGTCGTGGTTCAGAGGCAAACACGTGTGACTGCAAAGTGTGGGGCTGTGAGTTCGATTACCTCTCGAGAAAATTATCAAAATTCTCAACTACAAAGATTGTTTTTGTATTTTACTTTTTATGCAATCGGCTCTTTGTTATTTTTATAAATTTTTTTTATGGATTTCCTCCCTTTTATCAACAATTAGGTACTAGTTTCTTAGACTTCGATTTGTTATTAATTCTCTTCAATTCTTTGCATTTGCTGTTATTTCCGGCGTATTTAAAATGATCATAAATTCTAATTACTTTTTCACACTCATACATAAAAATAATTTAAATTGGTGTTCTTATTAAATTTAATAATATTATCGCATTTTTTTATGTTAACACGCAAATTAAAATCGCTAATTATAATTATCAACGAATAAAGATGGCGAGTTGATAGCTGTTGCGTAGTAATCTATATATGATAGATTATTAGAAAAAAATAGATTTGTACATTGATTTAAATATTAAGAATAATATCTGTAATTTCTTCGAATACATTTTTTTCTAAGAATGTTTTTTTAATTTTCTCAAATAATGTCTCTCGTCTATATTAAATTATTTTAAATAACCTGTGACCACCTCCATATCTGATTTTTTGGCCATATTCAATTGGTTGATACTAAAATATTACGAAATGTAGGGTAATCGTTATATTTTTTATTTAACAACTAGATAAATATATTTTAAAATTTTTTAAAATGTTATTCCACACTTAGGAAAGAAAAATACTTATACGTTAAAAAAAAATTATACGTTTTCTAAATAAGTATTAGATAAATATTTATCGAATTGTAAAATTTGCTTAAAACTTTTCAAACAAATCGAAATTTTTGTTACAAAAAAATCTTTACGTAAATGTTCCCAAATTGGCACAGCGGTCGAGAATAGGTTAATATATGTATAGAAGGAATAAATATGTATAGAATAACGCAGTGATATACAAAACGTCATTTCATACGTCAACTTTACGTCGTTTACTTTAAACTGCAATGCTGTCAAATAGGTTATTGTTATATTTTATTTTATTTCCCTTTAAATCTAAACTTTAATTACATACGTGATTCACGATTTAAGGACATTAGAAATGCACATATCAGATGATGTGGCCATTGACCATAGTCTATTTTATTAAGTGTAATCTATGGAACTGCGTACGTATATGAATATTTATCTATAACGGATATAAACAATTTTTTATTTCTCATATTCTAATGTCTTGGTGCGCATATACTGTATAACTCTAGTTAATTGATAAAAAAGATAGACTTGTAGACTTGTTATACGAGTTCATTAACTTTTGAGGGTAGTTTTGATTTTTTATTATTTTTTTGTTCTTAACGTTACCAAATTCGAATAAATCTAATATATATAATATTCATTCGGTAGCTAAAATTGGGGAACTATAGGCACTAACAATACTATAATATTTATATTAAACCATTTCAAAAGACTAATTTCAAAATACCAACTATTATAATTTAATTTAAATTCTATTAAAAGCACCAATAAGTAACATCACATATAAATATTTACATATCATTCACATTCACATACAGCTTAACATAACATAAGACAATAGACTGCAGAAGTGCATCTCACAGTACTGACCTCAATCGCTACAAGAAACGTCCCGCTCGCTCTTTACCGTTACACTATACATTCACAATATTACAATAGTTTATAATTTATATCATTTACACCAAAAACAATTAGAAATCCAAGTTGGAGTTGCGTCCGGCGACCACTGCTTGCGAACAGCGACTAGTACAACATTGGCGGTACTCGGATAAATGAATCAAGATAATACGAGGTACAGAGTAAAAGTGTTAAGAAAGGCGCACACGGACCGCGGTGTATCAAATGTGTTGTGATATGATGGATGTATAGTATGTTTTGGGAGTTTTGGTAACTTTAAGTTCGATTTTTTATTTATTTTGTTATTTTTATACTTATTTATAAGAAAATTAATGTGTATTGCTCTTTTAAAATATGTCATTTAATCAATTTAATATGTTATAATATCAATTTATTAAAATTGTGTGTGAAAATAGTTTGAGTGATTTTATATTATAATTATTAATAGAGATTTTTCTTTATGTCTAATTTCTTAAACAATTTATAAAGCAATATTTAGATAAATTTTAATTTAAAAATATATAAGCACATACTTACTGCATATTTATAAACAGGTTCCCAGCAGGAAATGCAACATTGTATACTATGCACAGTTTAGACCAAAACTGCAGTACGGTGTTAGAATGTCACGGAATATTTTCACCGACGCGGCGAGCGCGGTCGATGACTCGATTTGTCAACCATGAAAAATGTTGTCAACTGCCGCTTTAGCCGACTTTGCGTAAACGAGCTTTACAAGTAATATATAATTAATATCGTTTAAGGCAAATATTTATGACCGTCGTGGCACAGCGTCGAACTGTAAACACGATAGTTGTAGATTCTTTGCCCGTTCGATGAAAGAATTATTTTTCCTTCCTCCCTTTGTTAAGAAGACAAAACGCGTCTATAAGTTCCGATACTTGACACACGGACTCAAAATTCCGCGGTAGTGGTATATTTAATTAAATCAAATATGGTGATGGATTTAACTCCTTATTCTCTCAAATTGCTAACTAAGATTTTAGGATCGAGGACATACGTTTGTAAAATGTATACTATATTTCGTTTAATGTATATTTTTTTTGGAAAAATATTAATTTACTTGTTTTGTTTTAAGTTTTATGTAATTTTATAATTTATACCTGCAGTAGTATGAGTTCAAGAATATCGTATGTGATACTGTATCCCGCATGTAGCAAGGTAGGCGGAGGCAGTGTAGTGTCAAGACACCCTGCTCCACACTTCCAGACCAATTCTGGAAGCATTACATGATAAGTATTTTGTATTTTGATTTAAAATACTAAAAAAACATTTCCGCGAGAGGAACCTGGACTAGAAGTAAAGAGACTAGGTAAGTATAAGCTGTGACTGTTTACTTGCTTATACCAACACCTGCGACATGACTATCGTTAGTTTTACAATAGTACGCACAATATAAATTTCACATACGACTCTAAAAGTAATGATACTTTCTACGGTATTATTATGTACGCATTTTCTTTATATGTCTAACATGGAGGAAATATCAGATTCAAAAAATGTTCTTTACGACAACAGGTTCGAAAAATATTTTTCTACACTTCTTTTTTTTACTAGAGGCCCCCGCGCATCTTCGTCCGCTTGAACTATACCAATATTTATTTAGGTGTATTTTAAAATAGTTAATTAATTATTGTAATAAGGTAGTATCTATCCTGTTATTACACATAACGTTCAGATGATCTATAAAATTTTATAAAATAGTTGCATAAAATAATTATTTATGAAAAAGACAAGGCGAACTAGCGTTCGGTTAACCTGATGGTAAGTGATCACCACCGCTCAAGACCCCGTGTAACACCAGAGGATCTACAGGTACGTTGCTCGCCTTTAAGGTGGAGATAGACGCGCTTTTTTAAGGTACACATGTCATATAGACCCGGAAACAAGACCGCAGGTAGGCCATTCCATAGGTCCGTGGCGCGTGGAAGGAAGTTCCTACGATGTACTATTTGACCAATATTGTCGAATAAAATAATTTATATTGATATAACTTTTTTATTTATGAACAGATTGTAATAAAACAAATGTTAACAAATGTTGTATCTTTGCACCGCGCCATGCCCGTTCTTTTAAATTGATTCTTTGGATTAGGTTGCCTGGAAGAGATCACTCTTAGTGATAAGGCCGCCTTTTCACATTTTTTTTTTTTTTTATGAATTTATTTGTTAATTTTGTAATTTTCTGGTGTGAAATAAAGAGTTTTTATGTTATGTTATGTTAAGTTAAGAAGAGAGAACTTGCAAGAAGCTAATAGTGAAAACTGCAAAAAGCCGTTTCTGAGATTAGCGTGATCAGACAAACAGACAAAATAATTATTTTTGGGTACTGTTATATTGATATATGCCGCCAGTAATTGTTTTTCTTTTCTTTGTCTTTCATGTACAGACACCGATCAGTTATGTTTATATTATAAGTTTCTTTATTGCGTCAATAGTAACGTTAAACACCCATTAGAGTAGAACTAAACCGTAAACGATAATATAATTACAGAGACATTAAACGGCTTTCTTTAGATTGTTCGCTTTAATGGGGAAACCAATGAGAGAAGATTGTTTTTAATTTAAGTACCTAACTGCTAATTGAAATTGTTGTTGTTAAGACAATTACAAATTTATATTATAAAATGTTATGTATGTATTTGGTGACAAAATATGTTTTGACTATAAATATAGGTAAATAAAGGAGGTAGGAGGAGGAGGCCACGATATTTATCAGAATAATCTCAGGAACGGCTTATTCCTTTTCACGATTGTATTTTGACAAACTGCCCTTAACGTTTAGTTTTATTTAAATTGGCTCATAAATAAAAAAGTTACATCAATAGAAAATATTTTATTCGATAAAATTACTAGAAATAATTGTTTTATTGAACTGGTTGAAACTTTAGTTTACAATGTTTAGATATCTATTGTCTTTGAAGTGGTAATTTTATTAGAATACTAAAGGAATTGAGATCATTAAACAAAGAAAATAGATCCACTAGTCTCATTATACAGATTGTAGGTTTAGCTTAATGTAGGTACCGCATATGGCGGAGAGGTAGAGAACATCACACTCAGCTCTCAATTTCCTTCCAATTTTGGGATATTGCCAATTTAAGTGCCAAAATCCAATGTAGAATTTTTCCTTATCAGACAGAGAAAACAAAAACAAAGAGAATTAATTCAACTCGATTTGAATGAATCGAATTCGAATCCACAACCATCGCTTTTACCTATCAAACCGAATCAAATATTGTAATATTTTTAGTCTTTAATAATATATTTATAAAAACAAAAACCCCGACTGCTTAAAACTAAAAAGAAAATAAACAAGCCCCATAGTTTATTAGGATTAACAGTCGGCCTCTTTAAATTATGCGGGGTTCCTGGTAAAGATTTTATTGATTGAATAATTACTTATAGGTATTGGGTAGACAATAGTGGCTAACTATTGGGCTTGTTTATTTTCTTTTTAGTTTTATGCAGTCGGGGTTTGTGGTTTTATAAATATTTTTTTTTATTTTTCACTTTTTTATTAGGATTTATTGTGGTAATAATTATCATGATATACCTTTTTGAAATCCTCGTATTAAGCTCTTGAATTTGACACCCATATTGTGGTATTCGAAACGAATTTTTTTTTTTCACTAATACAAATCTAACGATACCTCAATTACGTAAATCCGTTCAGCGGTTCTGGAGATATGAGATAATAAAGAATAATACATACATACATATAAGATATGCGCGAAAAACGTAGCCCTTCCTTAGCAGTCGGGAAAAACAAAATCATCCGCTTTGATATAATAGTTTCCTTACATACACGTGGACAGCAATGTTTATATTATACGTAAAACCCATAATATGAATCTCTCTGACCTAAGACTTTCAATTCCACGAACATTTTAATATATTTGTAACTAAAACATAATAAATAATTAAAAACCATGATATATGTTATCATGTACCTTATACTGAGAGCCCCCGCGCCAGTCGTGGCGCAGGGACCAAGCGTGTGACTGTAAGCGCGACAGATTGTGGATTCGATTCCCGCTCGAAGATATTAAATATTTAATTTAATATTTTCATTTCTTCGCTCTGATATCGAGGCAAAATGCGCCGTTAAATCCCACTACTCAACACACAATCGTTCCAGAATTCGGTAGAAAATCGAAAGCGGAGTATTTTAACACTAGGCTCCTAATCGCCTACCCTGCTTCATGCGAGATAAAGCTTTAGCTGAAACCGAAAGCCTGATGTACCTTATATATTTTACAATACGATCATATCAGTCTTTGTGAATTTATTTATAAATTCTATAAATATTCGCATCTGAAATAACAAACAATACTACTCTTATTTCCTTGTACTTTATTATTTTATGTCTGAAACAACAAAATTTTGCCACAACCGCTCCTTCTAAGAACGACTTATTCTGAGTTTATGGGAATCCCAGGTCCGGTGCTACAGGAAACTTAGTGCGCATTTAAAGTTTTATCCTTTGAATCACTTATAATATTAGATTAATTTGAAAGTATTATCTAATCCATGTTAGGTTTCTTTTTTATTTATAGTGTAATATTTTTTTTATATTTTTTTTCAGTTAATAGAACCTAAAAAGGGAAATTTATTATATTTCCCGCAACACATCTTACGAGTTTTCTGTGTACTAAGACAAATAATAGAATTTAACCTATATCGCGTACAATAACATTACCAATTAAGACACGACAATATTTCCTAGAAATTTGCGGTAACGCTTACAAAATATTTATAAATTACACAACGCGACAACTTAAAAGAATATAAACAACTATTATAATGAGTCGGACTCGCCCACCGAGGGTTCAGTACCAATTTCAGAATTGTATTTCAACGGGAAGTCAAACCCATAAAAGTCAATAATCTGAAATATGCGGGCACTCAATTTAAAGTAACTAAATATGCAATAGTTTACGTCTGTAATAGAAATTTCAATTTTTTGTTTTTTTCTGCTTATTTGCACTACAAGTTCTCACGTCTTGCCAAAATTGAGGAAATACTCCATATTTTTGATTACACAGCGAACAAAATGCATCAAAACGACTTATGCATCGTCGCCCATATCTTTTGATTGCTTGGACTTCGAATCTTTATTTTCACAGTGCTCCAAGGGACTGTAGACCTGAATGTTTGATACTAGTTTCAGCTTGATACTTGACGTATATCAAGACCATTTATCCCGAGATCACGTCCACGCACGCGGGCGCGGGCGTTTCAACAGATATAAGTAATGTTAATTGATCATCGTGCTTACAGGCAAAACGAACGCGTTTTAGATCCCATTTCCTTGGTCTGGTAAGACCAGACCAAGGAAATGGGACCTGAATAAGTATATCATAAAATAAGCACCGTGACAAGACCGAACCCTCAACATTACCAATACATTCAGACACTGCTCTCATCAAATGAATATATACCGTATACATATAATAATTTCTTATTAAAATTTCTCACAGATACCCATAACCTAAGTAACTTTTTTGGTTCTGATATCTAATTATGCCTAAAAATAAAGCAAACTATGTGACAAACACACGTAAAATTCCACAATATCTATGTCATCTTCTCCGAAGTCGGTTATCATTAGTCTACACCTCTACAGTCAACACGGCGCGTGCGCGTGCGCAACTCGGAATATTTTCATACATCGGGGACTTCCAGCAAAATTAATCCTATTATTGTTGTACCTGCGTAAATATATTTATTTGGCTTGTTTAAGAAGTACAAACTACTATTATAATTGCGAGCATGAGTTTGTTTATTACACTTTTACTTTAAAGCTGTTCCACATCATAATAGATATTTGTATATATTTTTTAAGAAAAGGTAGAAAGAAAAATATCCTTATATTTTTATATTTTTTTATATTTTTATATTTAACATACTTATAGATGTGCAGTGGCAGAAGCTTGGGACTGCAAATGCGGTTCGGAGTCTCAGTCTAACTTCATTGTTCATGTGAACTTTCTATTGAACTATCAGTAACTGGATAAAAAAAATCGAATATTTGCAAGAATATTTGTCTAGCTTTAAATCTATTTCATTTTGTTTTATGGAAAAAATATGGCAAACGTACAAACTAGTCACCTGATGGTAAGTGATCCGGTGATTACTTACCATCAGGTCACGACACCGCCCACGACCGTGTAACACCAGAGAGGGTACAGGTGCGTTGCCAGCTTTTGGGGTGGCATTTTTATTTGGCGCTACCTCTGACGGCACCCCACCTTCAAGTTAGTAAGTACCTATACTGTCAAACTACATATTGGACTAATAGTCCTTAAAAATCTGCTTTGCTAAAATAACGTAGGTCTGGGGGCCCTGGAATCTTGGACAGTTGTTCAGTTCGTATCATACTTTTATTGATATTAGCGCCATTTCCGTAAAATATTGAACTATAATTTATTAGCAATTTAGCAAACAGTTAGCTGAATCCTCATTTGAGGTGGGTCTCTACCCTCCATAACCATTACCAGTTAAAAAGACAATTATTAACTATAGAAGATTGATATAGAATATCTACATATAAATATTAGACTTTTACCTAAAGTCTATTAGTCTTATCAGTTTTAAAGTCTAAACTTTGCGATAGTAGACTATAGATTTTTTATTTAATTGTTATATTTTTTCTTTCACTAATATTAAATGAATACGTTTATTGCTATAGGTAGATATCATTGAAAATAACGTATGCTTTTAAATGTGATTGGAATTTAGGTCATGAGTTTCTTATCAACCAAATTTAGGTCCGCTTATTTAGTTAGTAACGGTACAGTTAACAAATGTTATGTTTTTTTTTAATTAATTTCACAATTAAAGCTAAATAATTGCTAATATATTTTTATTTTAATGATTTCGTAACCGAATAAGTAAGTTACGATTTTTAATAATTACAACAATAACTCGAGTCGGTCGAGTAGAGGCGTCGTAGCACAAGCATGCGACTATACACGCTATGGTTGTGGGTTCGATTTCTTTTTAGAGGAATAAATATTACTATTTTTATTTCCTTACTCAGCCAACAAGGCAAAACGCGGTGTTGAGTTCCGCCATTCAACAAGCAATATCTCAAGAATTCGACGGAAACTGGGAGACGGAAGTGTCTTAATAGGGAATCTTAACACTAAGTTCTCAGGTTTCCTTTGCCAATCCGGCTTTGGATACAGCGTGAAGCTAAAAAAAATGTGGACGATTTTCTATGCTTTTTATGCGGTGCAATTTCATACTTTCTTCGCTTATTTTATAATGTCATTAATTCTTTTGATATAGAGAATAAAGTAATTGTATGCCTGACATTTAAATTTTTCTTATGGAAAAAGACAAGGCAAACGAGCGTACGGGTCACCTGATGTATCACAGTAACACACGTGCGTTGCGGGAAAATTTAGTTTTTTTTAAATAAATAAAAAATAAATCAGCTTCACGCTGTATTTCGAACACAGCTGGGTAGGCAGGGAGAACCTAGTGTTAACACTCCGTTTCCCACTTTCTGCCGAATTTTGGAGGCATTGCGAGTTGAGTGGCAGAATTCTACGCCTCGCTTAACCTCGACACCAGAGCGAAGAAATGGAAATATAAATTTAAGTAAATATTTCATCTCCTCGAGTGGGGATCGAACCCACTACCAGTCGGTTTCACAGTCACACTTCGTGCCGCTGCGCCACGACTGGCCTCAGATTTTTTAGATTATATTTATTTAGATTGTCACTTAGCAAACATTCATCTTAATAAATATTTTATAATAAACAATAGTTTTCAGATTCTAAATAAATAACCACATCTCATTAGCAATGTCAATGGGTAAACAAAACAACTAAAATTAGATTCATTATTGTACTGACGTTCCACTCGCTTCCTTAAACGCAGCAAATTGTATTATTGTGCAGTAAAAAACAATCATACAGAATCTTTTTCCGCTTTCCTCCAACGCAATATCGAGACAATGAACGCGAGTCAACGTCAGGTTTTGTGAGACATTCATATTTATAGATATTTTTTTATTTATTTACAAATTAAGTCTTATAAACAGAATAAATTATATAATTTTATATCAATAAAACTTGCGAAAAGAATTGCATATTTGTGTAAGTAATTTGATTTGGTTTACTTTTGCTCGTTTTAAGAACTCTCGCCATACATGTTACATATAAGGTTTACAAATGATAAATTTTTATTTTTACAGATCCACCAAGACTTTCCACTCGACATAAAGCATTTTTTAATGTGGACAAAGTAGAACGTAAAGATCGGAGAAACACAACACTATGTGCTCTGTACTCGGCGACCACGGCCATATTTTTATTTGACGTGATAACGTCTTATAAATCACGAAGAATCATGACTCATTGTCACGTTCCACCTGAGACGAGCGTGCAAGCGACAGCGCGGAACAGACGATAGAGAGACAGGACCGGTCTAAGCTTTCGGCTTCTGACGCATCTATCAACCATTGTTACTTTTAATTAAATAGTATATTGTTGTAATTAATGTTCAATTAACTCATTCTTAGTGTTATACAAAATACTGATAATTCAATGCAATTCAAAAGAAGTATGCAATTTTTCACCAACGTTCCCTGGTGAAGGATCACGTAAACAAACAACCAATATTTTTATATGTAGCAAATTTAGCCATAATGTGAATAATATTTTAGAGTATTTTTAATGCTAACATAAGGTATGAAATTAGCAATATTTCAAACAGATTTATTAGGTAATATTAAAATTGTTCATATTCCTCAAAATTAAAAAGACTTGACTACAAAACGAAGAGAATTCTAAAAATACTTGTACCATGTAGTACCAACTGTGACACCATGTTATCAAACCAAAATTCAAATAAAATATATAAAAAAACAGGTCTTATAAAAAATAAACACAAAACATATATCTAAAAAAACTTTATTATTAACTCGTAATCATAAGAACATAAGTCCCTAAGCACTCCCACTAAGGCGCAGGGGTCGAGGACCGCCCACAGCACACACCGGCACCGTGACGACACCATGGCAAACCATCCACTGCGCGACTAGCCCACGAACACGGGGTTCCGCCGCCATATTCTAAGAGAGTATAATCATATACCACTCGACAAGAATACCGCCATGTTAAATAATGTGTCAATAATGCCAACAGGTACACAGAAATGGCTTATTATGGGAATATTACCAACAACCAACCCGCGCCATTTCATACCCACCCCTGTTCTAAATAACGTTTAACTTACATTTCTGAAACGAAATTCGAGTTTAACATTTCTTTGTCATTATCAAGAATATTTTACAAAATAATATTTATCATACACAAGTACGATAGAATTAAATCAATTACTTACATACAAATTGACTAATAGAAAAAATATACTACAATAGGAAAATAACCAACAATTTATGTAATTTAAAAATATTTACAGTAGTATTCGAAGATACATACATCGCATTATATATTACAGTACAGTTGAAAGTTATATTAGTAAAATACATACAAAGAAAAATTAAATTAACATGATGTAAAAAGGTTATATTGCATTATAATTGGATGCAAATGTATTAACAATCCCTTTTGAAGTAATATATTTGCAAGCAACATGTTATCTTCAGTAAATAATTCAATCAAAGGAAATGTTATAAAAAAATAACAGTTTTCATCTGTCATGTTCACATTATCTATAGCTTTTGATATGAAATTAAATAAAAAAATTGGGCTTTTATCTAAACTTTCTACTACTAAACGTAACTTAAATGACAATTATTGTAAAAAAAAGTTAATTAACAATACGAAATCTACATAAAAAAGAAATTACATTTTTTATATGTATACACACAATATCAGATAACAATCTAGAGCCAATTAAGACATAAACAAAAATTAAGAATAATCATTAATGATATTTCATATGAAGAAAAAAAAGATTTTTTTATATGAAATATCAATAAAATAAATCAATGGTTATTTATTGCTTACGTGTAAGTTTCAAAAATTATATGTTAGTTGAAAATTTATAAACACATTAAATATATTAAAGAGCATGCGATTTGCAAATATTTTTTTTTATGAAATTTCAAAGAAGGGTCAATTATAATGTATACATTTCTTGCCAGTTAATTTTTTTTTTTGGCTTTTTTTAAATATATATTTTTTTCAATAACTTAAGAACGTCTTTTTTTTCTTAATTTTTCTTCATCTTCTTATCCTCTATTCCAACTTAAGTTTTCATCGAAGAAGGCACAGCCTTAGTTGTTTTTTTTTTCATATTTTATATCACTTCACAAAGGCCTCTGGAGGTATTTTTCCTTCTGACCTAAGTTGGTTGAAAATAAACAACGCTCGTTGATAATCCCAACCAGTTTCTTGTAAACAACTGAAAATATTATTAAATTATAAAAAAAAAAGAATATTCTAAAGTTATTACGTAGGTTACGTTTACTACGTAAGTTAAATATTCTAAATTACGATATTCATTATATAAAGTATACATAAATTTATTTCATGTCAATCATTTAGTGCAGCAATGATATTACTTCACTTAAAAAAAACTACATAAATTTACAAACTTTGAGATTACTCCTACAATATTTCATACTCACTTGACCGTCCAATGCTCGTTCATCCCGGTCTGTTGGGACAGCATCGCAAGCATGGCACGTTGGTTATCATCATGTGTGGCAGGTGCTGGTATCGGAGCAGGTGCAGGGGCAGGACCTCCATCTTGAGGGAATGATTTTTCTTCCTGAGGAAATGGGGAAATTAAAATTAAAACAGGCTACTCCTCAAATTTAAAAAAAACTATGATACTATTGCATATAATTATCATGTACAATAAGTAGTTTTTATTTAGCAATGATTTTGAAATATATAATGAAGATCATATTTCTTATATGACATCATTTAGGTGACTCAACATGTGATACAGTGGGGAATGGAGTGTCTTAACACTAGGTTCCCTCTGCCTACCCTGCTGTGTGCGGGATACAGCGTGAAGCTAATTTAATTTAATTTATTTAACATGTGATACAAGTTTCAATTCTCTTTGTTGGGTTTAAAAGGTTAGGAATTTATATTTCAAAAATTTAAGTGCATGAAAATAACGAAAGTGGGGCAATTACACTACATAGTATATCTATATCTTAATTCTCTGAATAACAACAACAAACAACAAAAATGTAAATTACAATACAGGTGTTGTGGTGCAGTGTGTCTGTAAACGCGATGTTTCTATCTCCACTGAGGTCAATGACTTTATTTTAATTAATTTAATTTCTCTGCTCTGATACTCAAAAGCGTTAGCGTTTAGTTCCGCTACTCACTAAACAATGTCTCGAAATATGGGCGGTGTTTGAGTAACAAAGTATCTTAACACTAGGTTCCCTCTGCCTACTCTGCTATATGTGGGAAGCCGCGAGAAATCGTGAATCGTGCTTTAACAAGAAATTATTACCTGTTCCCTAGTAGTATTAGTGATGAACAGCATATCATTTGTGATAGAGAACCCGCCTCCACTATTGGGCACTATCACAAATGTTCTGTGGAATGAGCGTATAGGGTTTCCTGCTGTCACCGTCTCTTTAAATACTCCGTTCATTGTCAGAACTATCATTGCAGGCTGAGAATAAAAGGAAAAAAAAACCTTAAATTATTAATTTACAATACTTTTACTTATTTTTTTTTAATTTCCCACTGCATCTTGCATATATATGATATATATGAGGCCAGTCGTGGCGCAGCGGCACGAAGTGTGACTGTAAAACCGACTGGGTGTGGGTTCGATCCCTACTTGAGGAGATGAAATATTTACTTAAATTTATATTTCCATTTCTTCGCTCTGGTGTCGAGGTTAAACGCGGCGTTGAGTTCTGCCACTCAACACGCTATGCCTCCAGAATTCGCCAGAAAGTGAGGAACGGATCGTTTTAATACTAGGTTCCTTTTGCCTACCCTTCTGTATGAGGGATACAGTATGAAGCTGATCTTGCATATAGTTAAACAGACAGAAGGAAGCTATTGTTAAAACAAAGCGGCACAGCGTCTGTTGCGGCGTTGTGGATTCGATATCCACTCGAGGGAATGGATTATTTTCATTTGTTCTGATAAGAAGAGTAAGAAGAAAATTTTATACATAACTAGAGGGCGCGCGCGGCTTCGCCCGCTTATTAGGAGTGAATTCTAAAAAACCCACGAAACACGTGTTCAATGAAATATTTTTAAGAATCTAAATTTCAAATTTTATAAAAATCAGTACAGATTATTTTTTTTTTTCCATACAAACTTGCAACTCCTATTTCATCCCTTTAGGGCTAAAATTTTTTAAATTCCCTTCTTAGTGGATGTCCAGAATATGAAAATAAACATCTGCCCAAATTTCACGTTTCTACCATCAGCGGTTACGGCTCTGCGTGCGTCTTACGTCAGTCAGTCAGCACAAGTCCTTTTATATATAAAGATAAAACACAAACATAATAAAAACAACAAAACACCCACGTACCGTAAAAACTAATAAATCCACAGCGAAACCCATCAAGTCATGTTTAGTTTTTGGTAAATCCGACAGGAATGATACAACTTGTAATCTTCCCGTACGAAGATATCTTCTTCTGGACTCTCTTTCTGTTATGCGCATTATGTTTCTACTGTTTGATATGTAGGCGTTTAGTCTGTAAAAAAAAAAATATTTATTTTTGCTTCTCTCTGTATCAGGGTAGGCAGAGATACTAGTGTTAAGACACTGCGGTCCTCTCTTTCCGGGGAATTCTGGTGGCATAGTTGAGTGACGGTACTCAACACCGTAGTTTGCCACGACACCACAGTGAAGTAAAGAAAATATATTCAATATTTCATTTCCTATAGTGGGAATTTAACCCAGAACTTATAATTGTCAGAATTGTTATTTTGCCTCCCTTTTAATGCTCTTATTTTTTAAGATTTAACCACAAATGTATATATAGTTTTCAGTTTTACCCTGAACTACTACTATCTGTAGATTCTAACTGCCAAATTTCATAGTTCTAGGTTAACCATTCATACCTTATTAATTTTAATGTCCTTTATAGTGTTGAAATAAGCGTTTTTGCGATATAAACGGCCATATCTTTTTTTTTAAGTAA
Source organism: Heliconius erato x Heliconius himera (assembly GCA_013421005.1). Taxonomy (NCBI): domain Eukaryota; kingdom Metazoa; phylum Arthropoda; class Insecta; order Lepidoptera; family Nymphalidae; genus Heliconius; species Heliconius erato x Heliconius himera. Next base: position 36,368 of record JAATLQ010037815.1, on the reverse strand, counting down.
AAGTAGAAATATGTTTTTTTTCAGGAAATCAAAGGACCGAAGACCTGAATATATGGTTTAAATTTCAATTCGAAATCTCCAAGCATTCCTGAGATAAAGGCTCCTGACAAGCACTCAGACAGACAGATAAATGTTCCTTTTTTACTTAAGAGGTATGGAACCCTAAAAAAAGGCAAATAAATGAAAACTAACCTAGTAAGTGCAGCACTCCTACTGTCATTGCTCAAATAACTAGCCGCCATGGACATGGTGGCTGTTTCGTGGTAAGCTTCCAACAATGGCTGTCTTGACTCCGAATCGTATATAGCAAAGTATTGAGTTAGGAAATCTCTAACTAAATTCTGTCCAGCGGGGTCTATTAGGAAGGATTGTTGACTTGGTGGCAATGAAAGGTCTTCTGATACGTCGAAACCGATTGCTGGGGGGAGCTCCTCGCCGTCCTGTTGTCAATTTTTTTATTAAAATATTTGTACATATTTGCGTGTGTATTTTGCTCTATATACTTAGTAAAAAAATTAAAGTATACAATTGACATTAATAGCTAAGGTAATAAAGTGAATGTATAATTTAAATGTATTTTTATGGCACTTATCAATTGAATTAAATATTTGTATTTTTTAAGATTGAATTAAGACACAAAAATGTGTGTTTCACAAGGGGGAATTCTCTTGTTGTTGGTATTACGGTGATAAGTATTATCGCTGTGGTCTTAAATGTAATTATTTTGATCTCTATTGGGCTTGGTTATAAGGTTTGATAAAAAAATATCTCTAAAGAGACAGAGAATGAAAAGGGGATTTTATATTTAATGTAGGTAAAATTTTACAAACTTACAAGTTAAATATTGAATGAGAAATTTGTTAGTAATCTTTGTTTACAATATGGTGCATTAATCTAATATACTTACTGTACTTTAATGGTGGAATGGTGGACCAGTAAATATTAATTAGGGTTTGCTATACTTAAACTTAAATATATTATTACTAAGAATTTTCATTCAACATACTAAAACAATATATAAAATTATATAACATAGAATACATTGCAGAAAGGAATGCTTATTTCTTTTTCTTCATTTGCTGTCAAGAGACTCCTTATTTATAAGCTTTTTTTAAATACTAAAGTACATTTGGAAAAAATAATATTGCTTTAAGTAACTTACCAATCTGGCCAGTTTGGGAAATTTCTTCCGCACATCGCTGGACATACAAACATTGGATGAGATGTAAAGGTGTCTGAAACTCTTACAAATCATAAATAATGTACATACTTTTAACAATGACAGTACTTATTTCATTTTGAATATTATTGAAAATATTCTATAAGTTTCAAATTAAATATGAAAAAAGCAATGTCATTATTAATAAATGGATAATTGTTATATTAAAATCATTATTTCTGAGAAATCATTATAGCCTATGATTATTTATTTTGGAATCCAGTAAAGGGTAAATTTATAACAAGTTTTGCACAATGAAGTAATTAAAAAAGTACAGTATGGTCGACGAGATGTGGCTGCCCTGAAGTTAGCATAGCTGGGCAGATTCGACTTTATTATTTTTCTTACTTTTGATTATTTTCGTCCCAAATGTACAATGCACAAAATATCAGAAAACCTAACCTCACAGCGGTCACTATTCGTCGGCCGTACTGTACTGTTTTAATTTCTTCTGTAATATGCCAATTAGAACAAAAAATGCAATGAACACAAAGTACAAGTTGAACATAAGTAAAGCATGTTGTTTTATATATAGTTGCTTTGAAAAGTGAACGTGAATATTACAGGTTTCGAGGTAATCACCAACAAGTGGAATAATTATTCAAAAAATATATAATTTGAACAAAATCACAACCAAATACAATATATGAGTCACTAATAACCTTTCCATTTTTTAGCCTATTATCTCAAAACAGGTAATATAAGAGATTCTCTTAATCATCAAAGTGATAATATGCAATATAATTAAGATTTAAGCATGCACATTTTTTGTTCTGTTATAAACTAATATTGATCATATTATATTCATTCGAGGCGGTCGTAAGATTAGGTACAAGCGTGTAATTGTAAACGATGGATGGAAAAATGTGTGTCCGAGGTTCTATGAACGAGTCAAAGCGCGGCGTTATGTTCCGCCACCCAACAGTCAATGCCTCGAGAATTCGGCGGGACGTGGGAAAGGGAAGTATCTTAACGGGAACGTAGTATCTTACACTAATTTCCCAACTATGTGTGGAATATCGCAAGATATACAAATTGTAGTAATGTAGTTAGTTATAATTGACAAACAAATATATAATTATTTATGTTTAAAAATATTTAAAAAACAAATATATACCCAGAAAAACTATCATTGTCCAAAATACTATAATATAAACTAAATAATAACTATGTGTCACATTAGAAGTGAAACTAACACAATAACGAAATTAAATATGTTTGGACTTTAAAAATAGAGCATTAAAAGAAAATAAGGTGATTTTTTTAACCTTTTATTTATATTAAAAATATTAATATAAATTAATGATTTTCGTTATTGTGTTTATGTTATATCGAAATAAACATATGTAAGTGAAAAAATTGTAATATCCAAATTATATAACATCATGGAAAGTGTACACTTTAGTGCCAGTCACAGTTTTGTTTCTTTAGTCTGATCTTAATCAACTAAAGATATTTTTATATGAGAAACAATGAGAACATTCATATTATTATTCAATTTTCAATGCAATTACCAATATAAGAATATTTCTCATACAAGGACTGAGAATGAACTGTGATATACTTTAGTGTAAATCCTCCCTAATGTGACAAACATAACTAAAAATAAAGGACTCTCTTACAACATACCAGAAGTGAATCACTCTTGAGAAATCTTAAGAATGAGATAGATCTAGATATTTAAATAATCTATAAATCTATAGATATATTATTAAGAAATGCGGCTTTGAAAGTAAGAGGAAACATTGGACCGAAAACAAAATTTATAATTTTAAATAATGAATATATAATATTAAAATACAAAAATGTTATAGTTCCTAATAAATAAAATGTATATTGTAAATATGTAAAGTATGTAAGAGATGTGTAATATTAGTAGAATTTTCCACATAATCTTTTAAACTTAAAGTATTTAAAATTCCTTAAGTCCTTTACTTTTTGTTATGTTTCCCTAACTGTAAGATACAAAGGAATACACAAAACGATTTAGTTTTGATAAATAAACAAATTGTTTATATTATATCAGGGAAAACATTATAATTTGTAAACTCTAGATTAGGTATCTCAATTTATTGACACAGTCACTAAAAGCATCGACATCTTGGTTTAGCTTATGTTCTACACAGCAGTACACTGTATGCAACAACTGCACCCACTCTCAATAACGACCGAAATACGTAATTTTACGTGATAAACAGTACAAGAACCTTGTTTTTATCCATCTCAGCTTTTGGACCAAAAGTTGCGGTGTGGTACACGGGTATGCGACCCCGGCTGCCCGAGCTACTACTGTCCTTTCTTGTCAAACTTCCAGGCAGTAGTATCCTATTACCTTCATATCCTTTCCCACTCTTACCACATTCCTTTCCATCCAATCCCTATTTTCCCTCTCTAGGTCCAACGAAAGCAGTTCCCTCCTGCTAAATACAAAAGTCTGTTTCGGCGGCGAAGAAGGCAGCCCAACGCAGATAGTGCAAAAGGGCCTGGCGGAGCTGGCGATCCAGCAAGGCAATGTGGATGGCCCAGGGCGACGGTAGAGGGCGCGTGCAGTTACCATCGGCCAGACACTG
>JAATLQ010037815.1:0-32479 GCA_013421005.1 Heliconius erato x Heliconius himera | reverse complement strand
TAATAGGATACTACTGCCTGGAAGTTTGACAAGAAAGGACAGTAGTAGCTCGGGCAGCCGGGGTCGCATACCCGTGTACCACACCGCAACTTTTGGTCCAAAAGCTGAGATGGATAAAAACAAGGTTCTTGTACTGTTTATCACGTAAAATTACGTATTTCGGTCGTTATTGAGAGTGGGTGCAGTTGTTGCATACAGTGTACTGCTGTGTAGAACATAAGCTAAACCAAGATGTCGATGCTTTTAGTGACTGTGTCAATAAATTGAGATACCTAATCTAGAGTTTACAAATTATAATGTTTTCCCTGATATAATATAAACAATTTGTTTATTTATCAAAACTAAATCGTTTTGTGTATTCCTTTGTATCTTACAGTTAGGGAAACATAACAAAAAGTAAAGGACTTAAGGAATTTTAAATACTTTAAGTTTAAAAGATTATGTGGAAAATTCTACTAATATTACACATCTCTTACATACTTTACATATTTACAATATACATTTTATTTATTAGGAACTATAACATTTTTGTATTTTAATATTATATATTCATTATTTAAAATTATAAATTTTGTTTTCGGTCCAATGTTTCCTCTTACTTTCAAAGCCGCATTTCTTAATAATATATCTATAGATTTATAGATTATTTAAATATCTAGATCTATCTCATTCTTAAGATTTCTCAAGAGTGATTCACTTCTGGTATGTTGTAAGAGAGTCCTTTATTTTTAGTTATGTTTGTCACATTAGGGAGGATTTACACTAAAGTATATCACAGTTCATTCTCAGTCCTTGTATGAGAAATATTCTTATATTGGTAATTGCATTGAAAATTGAATAATAATATGAATGTTCTCATTGTTTCTCATATAAAAATATCTTTAGTTGATTAAGATCAGACTAAAGAAACAAAACTGTGACTGGCACTAAAGTGTACACTTTCCATGATGTTATATAATTTGGATATTACAATTTTTTCACTTACATATGTTTATTTCGATATAACATAAACACAATAACGAAAATCATTAATTTATATTAATATTTTTAATATAAATAAAAGGTTAAAAAAATCACCTTATTTTCTTTTAATGCTCTATTTTTAAAGTCCAAACATATTTAATTTCGTTATTGTGTTAGTTTCACTTCTAATGTGACACATAGTTATTATTTAGTTTATATTATAGTATTTTGGACAATGATAGTTTTTCTGGGTATATATTTGTTTTTTAAATATTTTTAAACATAAATAATTATATATTTGTTTGTCAATTATAACTAACTACATTACTACAATTTGTATATCTTGCGATATTCCACACATAGTTGGGAAATTAGTGTAAGATACTACGTTCCCGTTAAGATACTTCCCTTTCCCACGTCCCGCCGAATTCTCGAGGCATTGACTGTTGGGTGGCGGAACATAACGCCGCGCTTTGACTCGTTCATAGAACCTCGGACACACATTTTTCCATCCATCGTTTACAATTACACGCTTGTACCTAATCTTACGACCGCCTCGAATGAATATAATATGATCAATATTAGTTTATAACAGAACAAAAAATGTGCATGCTTAAATCTTAATTATATTGCATATTATCACTTTGATGATTAAGAGAATCTCTTATATTACCTGTTTTGAGATAATAGGCTAAAAAATGGAAAGGTTATTAGTGACTCATATATTGTATTTGGTTGTGATTTTGTTCAAATTATATATTTTTTGAATAATTATTCCACTTGTTGGTGATTACCTCGAAACCTGTAATATTCACGTTCACTTTTCAAAGCAACTATATATAAAACAACATGCTTTACTTATGTTCAACTTGTACTTTGTGTTCATTGCATTTTTTGTTCTAATTGGCATATTACAGAAGAAATTAAAACAGTACAGTACGGCCGACGAATAGTGACCGCTGTGAGGTTAGGTTTTCTGATATTTTGTGCATTGTACATTTGGGACGAAAATAATCAAAAGTAAGAAAAATAATAAAGTCGAATCTGCCCAGCTATGCTAACTTCAGGGCAGCCACATCTCGTCGACCATACTGTACTTTTTTAATTACTTCATTGTGCAAAACTTGTTATAAATTTACCCTTTACTGGATTCCAAAATAAATAATCATAGGCTATAATGATTTCTCAGAAATAATGATTTTAATATAACAATTATCCATTTATTAATAATGACATTGCTTTTTTCATATTTAATTTGAAACTTATAGAATATTTTCAATAATATTCAAAATGAAATAAGTACTGTCATTGTTAAAAGTATGTACATTATTTATGATTTGTAAGAGTTTCAGACACCTTTACATCTCATCCAATGTTTGTATGTCCAGCGATGTGCGGAAGAAATTTCCCAAACTGGCCAGATTGGTAAGTTACTTAAAGCAATATTATTTTTTCCAAATGTACTTTAGTATTTAAAAAAAGCTTATAAATAAGGAGTCTCTTGACAGCAAATGAAGAAAAAGAAATAAGCATTCCTTTCTGCAATGTATTCTATGTTATATAATTTTATATATTGTTTTAGTATGTTGAATGAAAATTCTTAGTAATAATATATTTAAGTTTAAGTATAGCAAACCCTAATTAATATTTACTGGTCCACCATTCCACCATTAAAGTACAGTAAGTATATTAGATTAATGCACCATATTGTAAACAAAGATTACTAACAAATTTCTCATTCAATATTTAACTTGTAAGTTTGTAAAATTTTACCTACATTAAATATAAAATCCCCTTTTCATTCTCTGTCTCTTTAGAGATATTTTTTTATCAAACCTTATAACCAAGCCCAATAGAGATCAAAATAATTACATTTAAGACCACAGCGATAATACTTATCACCGTAATACCAACAACAAGAGAATTCCCCCTTGTGAAACACACATTTTTGTGTCTTAATTCAATCTTAAAAAATACAAATATTTAATTCAATTGATAAGTGCCATAAAAATACATTTAAATTATACATTCACTTTATTACCTTAGCTATTAATGTCAATTGTATACTTTAATTTTTTTACTAAGTATATAGAGCAAAATACACACGCAAATATGTACAAATATTTTAATAAAAAAATTGACAACAGGACGGCGAGGAGCTCCCCCCAGCAATCGGTTTCGACGTATCAGAAGACCTTTCATTGCCACCAAGTCAACAATCCTTCCTAATAGACCCCGCTGGACAGAATTTAGTTAGAGATTTCCTAACTCAATACTTTGCTATATACGATTCGGAGTCAAGACAGCCATTGTTGGAAGCTTACCACGAAACAGCCACCATGTCCATGGCGGCTAGTTATTTGAGCAATGACAGTAGGAGTGCTGCACTTACTAGGTTAGTTTTCATTTATTTGCCTTTTTTTAGGGTTCCATACCTCTTAAGTAAAAAAGGAACATTTATCTGTCTGTCTGAGTGCTTGTCAGGAGCCTTTATCTCAGGAATGCTTGGAGATTTCGAATTGAAATTTAAACCATATATTCAGGTCTTCGGTCCTTTGATTTCCTGAAAAAAAACATATTTCTACTTTTACTTAAAAAAAAAGATATGGCCGTTTATATCGCAAAAACGCTTATTTCAACACTATAAAGGACATTAAAATTAATAAGGTATGAATGGTTAACCTAGAACTATGAAATTTGGCAGTTAGAATCTACAGATAGTAGTAGTTCAGGGTAAAACTGAAAACTATATATACATTTGTGGTTAAATCTTAAAAAATAAGAGCATTAAAAGGGAGGCAAAATAACAATTCTGACAATTATAAGTTCTGGGTTAAATTCCCACTATAGGAAATGAAATATTGAATATATTTTCTTTACTTCACTGTGGTGTCGTGGCAAACTACGGTGTTGAGTACCGTCACTCAACTATGCCACCAGAATTCCCCGGAAAGAGAGGACCGCAGTGTCTTAACACTAGTATCTCTGCCTACCCTGATACAGAGAGAAGCAAAAATAAATATTTTTTTTTTTACAGACTAAACGCCTACATATCAAACAGTAGAAACATAATGCGCATAACAGAAAGAGAGTCCAGAAGAAGATATCTTCGTACGGGAAGATTACAAGTTGTATCATTCCTGTCGGATTTACCAAAAACTAAACATGACTTGATGGGTTTCGCTGTGGATTTATTAGTTTTTACGGTACGTGGGTGTTTTGTTGTTTTTATTATGTTTGTGTTTTATCTTTATATATAAAAGGACTTGTGCTGACTGACTGACGTAAGACGCACGCAGAGCCGTAACCGCTGATGGTAGAAACGTGAAATTTGGGCAGATGTTTATTTTCATATTCTGGACATCCACTAAGAAGGGAATTTAAAAAATTTTAGCCCTAAAGGGATGAAATAGGAGTTGCAAGTTTGTATGGAAAAAAAAAAATAATCTGTACTGATTTTTATAAAATTTGAAATTTAGATTCTTAAAAATATTTCATTGAACACGTGTTTCGTGGGTTTTTTAGAATTCACTCCTAATAAGCGGGCGAAGCCGCGCGCGCCCTCTAGTTATGTATAAAATTTTCTTCTTACTCTTCTTATCAGAACAAATGAAAATAATCCATTCCCTCGAGTGGATATCGAATCCACAACGCCGCAACAGACGCTGTGCCGCTTTGTTTTAACAATAGCTTCCTTCTGTCTGTTTAACTATATGCAAGATCAGCTTCATACTGTATCCCTCATACAGAAGGGTAGGCAAAAGGAACCTAGTATTAAAACGATCCGTTCCTCACTTTCTGGCGAATTCTGGAGGCATAGCGTGTTGAGTGGCAGAACTCAACGCCGCGTTTAACCTCGACACCAGAGCGAAGAAATGGAAATATAAATTTAAGTAAATATTTCATCTCCTCAAGTAGGGATCGAACCCACACCCAGTCGGTTTTACAGTCACACTTCGTGCCGCTGCGCCACGACTGGCCTCATATATATCATATATATGCAAGATGCAGTGGGAAATTAAAAAAAAATAAGTAAAAGTATTGTAAATTAATAATTTAAGGTTTTTTTTTCCTTTTATTCTCAGCCTGCAATGATAGTTCTGACAATGAACGGAGTATTTAAAGAGACGGTGACAGCAGGAAACCCTATACGCTCATTCCACAGAACATTTGTGATAGTGCCCAATAGTGGAGGCGGGTTCTCTATCACAAATGATATGCTGTTCATCACTAATACTACTAGGGAACAGGTAATAATTTCTTGTTAAAGCACGATTCACGATTTCTCGCGGCTTCCCACATATAGCAGAGTAGGCAGAGGGAACCTAGTGTTAAGATACTTTGTTACTCAAACACCGCCCATATTTCGAGACATTGTTTAGTGAGTAGCGGAACTAAACGCTAACGCTTTTGAGTATCAGAGCAGAGAAATTAAATTAATTAAAATAAAGTCATTGACCTCAGTGGAGATAGAAACATCGCGTTTACAGACACACTGCACCACAACACCTGTATTGTAATTTACATTTTTGTTGTTTGTTGTTGTTATTCAGAGAATTAAGATATAGATATACTATGTAGTGTAATTGCCCCACTTTCGTTATTTTCATGCACTTAAATTTTTGAAATATAAATTCCTAACCTTTTAAACCCAACAAAGAGAATTGAAACTTGTATCACATGTTAAATAAATTAAATTAAATTAGCTTCACGCTGTATCCCGCACACAGCAGGGTAGGCAGAGGGAACCTAGTGTTAAGACACTCCATTCCCCACTGTATCACATGTTGAGTCACCTAAATGATGTCATATAAGAAATATGATCTTCATTATATATTTCAAAATCATTGCTAAATAAAAACTACTTATTGTACATGATAATTATATGCAATAGTATCATAGTTTTTTTTAAATTTGAGGAGTAGCCTGTTTTAATTTTAATTTCCCCATTTCCTCAGGAAGAAAAATCATTCCCTCAAGATGGAGGTCCTGCCCCTGCACCTGCTCCGATACCAGCACCTGCCACACATGATGATAACCAACGTGCCATGCTTGCGATGCTGTCCCAACAGACCGGGATGAACGAGCATTGGACGGTCAAGTGAGTATGAAATATTGTAGGAGTAATCTCAAAGTTTGTAAATTTATGTAGTTTTTTTTAAGTGAAGTAATATCATTGCTGCACTAAATGATTGACATGAAATAAATTTATGTATACTTTATATAATGAATATCGTAATTTAGAATATTTAACTTACGTAGTAAACGTAACCTACGTAATAACTTTAGAATATTCTTTTTTTTTTATAATTTAATAATATTTTCAGTTGTTTACAAGAAACTGGTTGGGATTATCAACGAGCGTTGTTTATTTTCAACCAACTTAGGTCAGAAGGAAAAATACCTCCAGAGGCCTTTGTGAAGTGATATAAAATATGAAAAAAAAAACAACTAAGGCTGTGCCTTCTTCGATGAAAACTTAAGTTGGAATAGAGGATAAGAAGATGAAGAAAAATTAAGAAAAAAAAGACGTTCTTAAGTTATTGAAAAAAATATATATTTAAAAAAAGCCAAAAAAAAAAATTAACTGGCAAGAAATGTATACATTATAATTGACCCTTCTTTGAAATTTCATAAAAAAAAATATTTGCAAATCGCATGCTCTTTAATATATTTAATGTGTTTATAAATTTTCAACTAACATATAATTTTTGAAACTTACACGTAAGCAATAAATAACCATTGATTTATTTTATTGATATTTCATATAAAAAAATCTTTTTTTTCTTCATATGAAATATCATTAATGATTATTCTTAATTTTTGTTTATGTCTTAATTGGCTCTAGATTGTTATCTGATATTGTGTGTATACATATAAAAAATGTAATTTCTTTTTTATGTAGATTTCGTATTGTTAATTAACTTTTTTTTACAATAATTGTCATTTAAGTTACGTTTAGTAGTAGAAAGTTTAGATAAAAGCCCAATTTTTTTATTTAATTTCATATCAAAAGCTATAGATAATGTGAACATGACAGATGAAAACTGTTATTTTTTTATAACATTTCCTTTGATTGAATTATTTACTGAAGATAACATGTTGCTTGCAAATATATTACTTCAAAAGGGATTGTTAATACATTTGCATCCAATTATAATGCAATATAACCTTTTTACATCATGTTAATTTAATTTTTCTTTGTATGTATTTTACTAATATAACTTTCAACTGTACTGTAATATATAATGCGATGTATGTATCTTCGAATACTACTGTAAATATTTTTAAATTACATAAATTGTTGGTTATTTTCCTATTGTAGTATATTTTTTCTATTAGTCAATTTGTATGTAAGTAATTGATTTAATTCTATCGTACTTGTGTATGATAAATATTATTTTGTAAAATATTCTTGATAATGACAAAGAAATGTTAAACTCGAATTTCGTTTCAGAAATGTAAGTTAAACGTTATTTAGAACAGGGGTGGGTATGAAATGGCGCGGGTTGGTTGTTGGTAATATTCCCATAATAAGCCATTTCTGTGTACCTGTTGGCATTATTGACACATTATTTAACATGGCGGTATTCTTGTCGAGTGGTATATGATTATACTCTCTTAGAATATGGCGGCGGAACCCCGTGTTCGTGGGCTAGTCGCGCAGTGGATGGTTTGCCATGGTGTCGTCACGGTGCCGGTGTGTGCTGTGGGCGGTCCTCGACCCCTGCGCCTTAGTGGGAGTGCTTAGGGACTTATGTTCTTATGATTACGAGTTAATAATAAAGTTTTTTTAGATATATGTTTTGTGTTTATTTTTTATAAGACCTGTTTTTTTATATATTTTATTTGAATTTTGGTTTGATAACATGGTGTCACAGTTGGTACTACATGGTACAAGTATTTTTAGAATTCTCTTCGTTTTGTAGTCAAGTCTTTTTAATTTTGAGGAATATGAACAATTTTAATATTACCTAATAAATCTGTTTGAAATATTGCTAATTTCATACCTTATGTTAGCATTAAAAATACTCTAAAATATTATTCACATTATGGCTAAATTTGCTACATATAAAAATATTGGTTGTTTGTTTACGTGATCCTTCACCAGGGAACGTTGGTGAAAAATTGCATACTTCTTTTGAATTGCATTGAATTATCAGTATTTTGTATAACACTAAGAATGAGTTAATTGAACATTAATTACAACAATATACTATTTAATTAAAAGTAACAATGGTTGATAGATGCGTCAGAAGCCGAAAGCTTAGACCGGTCCTGTCTCTCTATCGTCTGTTCCGCGCTGTCGCTTGCACGCTCGTCTCAGGTGGAACGTGACAATGAGTCATGATTCTTCGTGATTTATAAGACGTTATCACGTCAAATAAAAATATGGCCGTGGTCGCCGAGTACAGAGCACATAGTGTTGTGTTTCTCCGATCTTTACGTTCTACTTTGTCCACATTAAAAAATGCTTTATGTCGAGTGGAAAGTCTTGGTGGATCTGTAAAAATAAAAATTTATCATTTGTAAACCTTATATGTAACATGTATGGCGAGAGTTCTTAAAACGAGCAAAAGTAAACCAAATCAAATTACTTACACAAATATGCAATTCTTTTCGCAAGTTTTATTGATATAAAATTATATAATTTATTCTGTTTATAAGACTTAATTTGTAAATAAATAAAAAAATATCTATAAATATGAATGTCTCACAAAACCTGACGTTGACTCGCGTTCATTGTCTCGATATTGCGTTGGAGGAAAGCGGAAAAAGATTCTGTATGATTGTTTTTTACTGCACAATAATACAATTTGCTGCGTTTAAGGAAGCGAGTGGAACGTCAGTACAATAATGAATCTAATTTTAGTTGTTTTGTTTACCCATTGACATTGCTAATGAGATGTGGTTATTTATTTAGAATCTGAAAACTATTGTTTATTATAAAATATTTATTAAGATGAATGTTTGCTAAGTGACAATCTAAATAAATATAATCTAAAAAATCTGAGGCCAGTCGTGGCGCAGCGGCACGAAGTGTGACTGTGAAACCGACTGGTAGTGGGTTCGATCCCCACTCGAGGAGATGAAATATTTACTTAAATTTATATTTCCATTTCTTCGCTCTGGTGTCGAGGTTAAGCGAGGCGTAGAATTCTGCCACTCAACTCGCAATGCCTCCAAAATTCGGCAGAAAGTGGGAAACGGAGTGTTAACACTAGGTTCTCCCTGCCTACCCAGCTGTGTTCGAAATACAGCGTGAAGCTGATTTATTTTTTATTTATTTAAAAAAAACTAAATTTTCCCGCAACGCACGTGTGTTACTGTGATACATCAGGTGACCCGTACGCTCGTTTGCCTTGTCTTTTTCCATAAGAAAAATTTAAATGTCAGGCATACAATTACTTTATTCTCTATATCAAAAGAATTAATGACATTATAAAATAAGCGAAGAAAGTATGAAATTGCACCGCATAAAAAGCATAGAAAATCGTCCACATTTTTTTTAGCTTCACGCTGTATCCAAAGCCGGATTGGCAAAGGAAACCTGAGAACTTAGTGTTAAGATTCCCTATTAAGACACTTCCGTCTCCCAGTTTCCGTCGAATTCTTGAGATATTGCTTGTTGAATGGCGGAACTCAACACCGCGTTTTGCCTTGTTGGCTGAGTAAGGAAATAAAAATAGTAATATTTATTCCTCTAAAAAGAAATCGAACCCACAACCATAGCGTGTATAGTCGCATGCTTGTGCTACGACGCCTCTACTCGACCGACTCGAGTTATTGTTGTAATTATTAAAAATCGTAACTTACTTATTCGGTTACGAAATCATTAAAATAAAAATATATTAGCAATTATTTAGCTTTAATTGTGAAATTAATTAAAAAAAAACATAACATTTGTTAACTGTACCGTTACTAACTAAATAAGCGGACCTAAATTTGGTTGATAAGAAACTCATGACCTAAATTCCAATCACATTTAAAAGCATACGTTATTTTCAATGATATCTACCTATAGCAATAAACGTATTCATTTAATATTAGTGAAAGAAAAAATATAACAATTAAATAAAAAATCTATAGTCTACTATCGCAAAGTTTAGACTTTAAAACTGATAAGACTAATAGACTTTAGGTAAAAGTCTAATATTTATATGTAGATATTCTATATCAATCTTCTATAGTTAATAATTGTCTTTTTAACTGGTAATGGTTATGGAGGGTAGAGACCCACCTCAAATGAGGATTCAGCTAACTGTTTGCTAAATTGCTAATAAATTATAGTTCAATATTTTACGGAAATGGCGCTAATATCAATAAAAGTATGATACGAACTGAACAACTGTCCAAGATTCCAGGGCCCCCAGACCTACGTTATTTTAGCAAAGCAGATTTTTAAGGACTATTAGTCCAATATGTAGTTTGACAGTATAGGTACTTACTAACTTGAAGGTGGGGTGCCGTCAGAGGTAGCGCCAAATAAAAATGCCACCCCAAAAGCTGGCAACGCACCTGTACCCTCTCTGGTGTTACACGGTCGTGGGCGGTGTCGTGACCTGATGGTAAGTAATCACCGGATCACTTACCATCAGGTGACTAGTTTGTACGTTTGCCATATTTTTTCCATAAAACAAAATGAAATAGATTTAAAGCTAGACAAATATTCTTGCAAATATTCGATTTTTTTTATCCAGTTACTGATAGTTCAATAGAAAGTTCACATGAACAATGAAGTTAGACTGAGACTCCGAACCGCATTTGCAGTCCCAAGCTTCTGCCACTGCACATCTATAAGTATGTTAAATATAAAAATATAAAAAAATATAAAAATATAAGGATATTTTTCTTTCTACCTTTTCTTAAAAAATATATACAAATATCTATTATGATGTGGAACAGCTTTAAAGTAAAAGTGTAATAAACAAACTCATGCTCGCAATTATAATAGTAGTTTGTACTTCTTAAACAAGCCAAATAAATATATTTACGCAGGTACAACAATAATAGGATTAATTTTGCTGGAAGTCCCCGATGTATGAAAATATTCCGAGTTGCGCACGCGCACGCGCCGTGTTGACTGTAGAGGTGTAGACTAATGATAACCGACTTCGGAGAAGATGACATAGATATTGTGGAATTTTACGTGTGTTTGTCACATAGTTTGCTTTATTTTTAGGCATAATTAGATATCAGAACCAAAAAAGTTACTTAGGTTATGGGTATCTGTGAGAAATTTTAATAAGAAATTATTATATGTATACGGTATATATTCATTTGATGAGAGCAGTGTCTGAATGTATTGGTAATGTTGAGGGTTCGGTCTTGTCACGGTGCTTATTTTATGATATACTTATTCAGGTCCCATTTCCTTGGTCTGGTCTTACCAGACCAAGGAAATGGGATCTAAAACGCGTTCGTTTTGCCTGTAAGCACGATGATCAATTAACATTACTTATATCTGTTGAAACGCCCGCGCCCGCGTGCGTGGACGTGATCTCGGGATAAATGGTCTTGATATACGTCAAGTATCAAGCTGAAACTAGTATCAAACATTCAGGTCTACAGTCCCTTGGAGCACTGTGAAAATAAAGATTCGAAGTCCAAGCAATCAAAAGATATGGGCGACGATGCATAAGTCGTTTTGATGCATTTTGTTCGCTGTGTAATCAAAAATATGGAGTATTTCCTCAATTTTGGCAAGACGTGAGAACTTGTAGTGCAAATAAGCAGAAAAAAACAAAAAATTGAAATTTCTATTACAGACGTAAACTATTGCATATTTAGTTACTTTAAATTGAGTGCCCGCATATTTCAGATTATTGACTTTTATGGGTTTGACTTCCCGTTGAAATACAATTCTGAAATTGGTACTGAACCCTCGGTGGGCGAGTCCGACTCATTATAATAGTTGTTTATATTCTTTTAAGTTGTCGCGTTGTGTAATTTATAAATATTTTGTAAGCGTTACCGCAAATTTCTAGGAAATATTGTCGTGTCTTAATTGGTAATGTTATTGTACGCGATATAGGTTAAATTCTATTATTTGTCTTAGTACACAGAAAACTCGTAAGATGTGTTGCGGGAAATATAATAAATTTCCCTTTTTAGGTTCTATTAACTGAAAAAAAATATAAAAAAAATATTACACTATAAATAAAAAAGAAACCTAACATGGATTAGATAATACTTTCAAATTAATCTAATATTATAAGTGATTCAAAGGATAAAACTTTAAATGCGCACTAAGTTTCCTGTAGCACCGGACCTGGGATTCCCATAAACTCAGAATAAGTCGTTCTTAGAAGGAGCGGTTGTGGCAAAATTTTGTTGTTTCAGACATAAAATAATAAAGTACAAGGAAATAAGAGTAGTATTGTTTGTTATTTCAGATGCGAATATTTATAGAATTTATAAATAAATTCACAAAGACTGATATGATCGTATTGTAAAATATATAAGGTACATCAGGCTTTCGGTTTCAGCTAAAGCTTTATCTCGCATGAAGCAGGGTAGGCGATTAGGAGCCTAGTGTTAAAATACTCCGCTTTCGATTTTCTACCGAATTCTGGAACGATTGTGTGTTGAGTAGTGGGATTTAACGGCGCATTTTGCCTCGATATCAGAGCGAAGAAATGAAAATATTAAATTAAATATTTAATATCTTCGAGCGGGAATCGAATCCACAATCTGTCGCGCTTACAGTCACACGCTTGGTCCCTGCGCCACGACTGGCGCGGGGGCTCTCAGTATAAGGTACATGATAACATATATCATGGTTTTTAATTATTTATTATGTTTTAGTTACAAATATATTAAAATGTTCGTGGAATTGAAAGTCTTAGGTCAGAGAGATTCATATTATGGGTTTTACGTATAATATAAACATTGCTGTCCACGTGTATGTAAGGAAACTATTATATCAAAGCGGATGATTTTGTTTTTCCCGACTGCTAAGGAAGGGCTACGTTTTTCGCGCATATCTTATATGTATGTATGTATTATTCTTTATTATCTCATATCTCCAGAACCGCTGAACGGATTTACGTAATTGAGGTATCGTTAGATTTGTATTAGTGAAAAAAAAAAATTCGTTTCGAATACCACAATATGGGTGTCAAATTCAAGAGCTTAATACGAGGATTTCAAAAAGGTATATCATGATAATTATTACCACAATAAATCCTAATAAAAAAGTGAAAAATAAAAAAAAATATTTATAAAACCACAAACCCCGACTGCATAAAACTAAAAAGAAAATAAACAAGCCCAATAGTTAGCCACTATTGTCTACCCAATACCTATAAGTAATTATTCAATCAATAAAATCTTTACCAGGAACCCCGCATAATTTAAAGAGGCCGACTGTTAATCCTAATAAACTATGGGGCTTGTTTATTTTCTTTTTAGTTTTAAGCAGTCGGGGTTTTTGTTTTTATAAATATATTATTAAAGACTAAAAATATTACAATATTTGATTCGGTTTGATAGGTAAAAGCGATGGTTGTGGATTCGAATTCGATTCATTCAAATCGAGTTGAATTAATTCTCTTTGTTTTTGTTTTCTCTGTCTGATAAGGAAAAATTCTACATTGGATTTTGGCACTTAAATTGGCAATATCCCAAAATTGGAAGGAAATTGAGAGCTGAGTGTGATGTTCTCTACCTCTCCGCCATATGCGGTACCTACATTAAGCTAAACCTACAATCTGTATAATGAGACTAGTGGATCTATTTTCTTTGTTTAATGATCTCAATTCCTTTAGTATTCTAATAAAATTACCACTTCAAAGACAATAGATATCTAAACATTGTAAACTAAAGTTTCAACCAGTTCAATAAAACAATTATTTCTAGTAATTTTATCGAATAAAATATTTTCTATTGATGTAACTTTTTTATTTATGAGCCAATTTAAATAAAACTAAACGTTAAGGGCAGTTTGTCAAAATACAATCGTGAAAAGGAATAAGCCGTTCCTGAGATTATTCTGATAAATATCGTGGCCTCCTCCTCCTACCTCCTTTATTTACCTATATTTATAGTCAAAACATATTTTGTCACCAAATACATACATAACATTTTATAATATAAATTTGTAATTGTCTTAACAACAACAATTTCAATTAGCAGTTAGGTACTTAAATTAAAAACAATCTTCTCTCATTGGTTTCCCCATTAAAGCGAACAATCTAAAGAAAGCCGTTTAATGTCTCTGTAATTATATTATCGTTTACGGTTTAGTTCTACTCTAATGGGTGTTTAACGTTACTATTGACGCAATAAAGAAACTTATAATATAAACATAACTGATCGGTGTCTGTACATGAAAGACAAAGAAAAGAAAAACAATTACTGGCGGCATATATCAATATAACAGTACCCAAAAATAATTATTTTGTCTGTTTGTCTGATCACGCTAATCTCAGAAACGGCTTTTTGCAGTTTTCACTATTAGCTTCTTGCAAGTTCTCTCTTCTTAACTTAACATAACATAACATAAAAACTCTTTATTTCACACCAGAAAATTACAAAATTAACAAATAAATTCATAAAAAAAAAAAAAAATGTGAAAAGGCGGCCTTATCACTAAGAGTGATCTCTTCCAGGCAACCTAATCCAAAGAATCAATTTAAAAGAACGGGCATGGCGCGGTGCAAAGATACAACATTTGTTAACATTTGTTTTATTACAATCTGTTCATAAATAAAAAAGTTATATCAATATAAATTATTTTATTCGACAATATTGGTCAAATAGTACATCGTAGGAACTTCCTTCCACGCGCCACGGACCTATGGAATGGCCTACCTGCGGTCTTGTTTCCGGGTCTATATGACATGTGTACCTTAAAAAAGCGCGTCTATCTCCACCTTAAAGGCGAGCAACGTACCTGTAGATCCTCTGGTGTTACACGGGGTCTTGAGCGGTGGTGATCACTTACCATCAGGTTAACCGAACGCTAGTTCGCCTTGTCTTTTTCATAAATAATTATTTTATGCAACTATTTTATAAAATTTTATAGATCATCTGAACGTTATGTGTAATAACAGGATAGATACTACCTTATTACAATAATTAATTAACTATTTTAAAATACACCTAAATAAATATTGGTATAGTTCAAGCGGACGAAGATGCGCGGGGGCCTCTAGTAAAAAAAAGAAGTGTAGAAAAATATTTTTCGAACCTGTTGTCGTAAAGAACATTTTTTGAATCTGATATTTCCTCCATGTTAGACATATAAAGAAAATGCGTACATAATAATACCGTAGAAAGTATCATTACTTTTAGAGTCGTATGTGAAATTTATATTGTGCGTACTATTGTAAAACTAACGATAGTCATGTCGCAGGTGTTGGTATAAGCAAGTAAACAGTCACAGCTTATACTTACCTAGTCTCTTTACTTCTAGTCCAGGTTCCTCTCGCGGAAATGTTTTTTTAGTATTTTAAATCAAAATACAAAATACTTATCATGTAATGCTTCCAGAATTGGTCTGGAAGTGTGGAGCAGGGTGTCTTGACACTACACTGCCTCCGCCTACCTTGCTACATGCGGGATACAGTATCACATACGATATTCTTGAACTCATACTACTGCAGGTATAAATTATAAAATTACATAAAACTTAAAACAAAACAAGTAAATTAATATTTTTCCAAAAAAAATATACATTAAACGAAATATAGTATACATTTTACAAACGTATGTCCTCGATCCTAAAATCTTAGTTAGCAATTTGAGAGAATAAGGAGTTAAATCCATCACCATATTTGATTTAATTAAATATACCACTACCGCGGAATTTTGAGTCCGTGTGTCAAGTATCGGAACTTATAGACGCGTTTTGTCTTCTTAACAAAGGGAGGAAGGAAAAATAATTCTTTCATCGAACGGGCAAAGAATCTACAACTATCGTGTTTACAGTTCGACGCTGTGCCACGACGGTCATAAATATTTGCCTTAAACGATATTAATTATATATTACTTGTAAAGCTCGTTTACGCAAAGTCGGCTAAAGCGGCAGTTGACAACATTTTTCATGGTTGACAAATCGAGTCATCGACCGCGCTCGCCGCGTCGGTGAAAATATTCCGTGACATTCTAACACCGTACTGCAGTTTTGGTCTAAACTGTGCATAGTATACAATGTTGCATTTCCTGCTGGGAACCTGTTTATAAATATGCAGTAAGTATGTGCTTATATATTTTTAAATTAAAATTTATCTAAATATTGCTTTATAAATTGTTTAAGAAATTAGACATAAAGAAAAATCTCTATTAATAATTATAATATAAAATCACTCAAACTATTTTCACACACAATTTTAATAAATTGATATTATAACATATTAAATTGATTAAATGACATATTTTAAAAGAGCAATACACATTAATTTTCTTATAAATAAGTATAAAAATAACAAAATAAATAAAAAATCGAACTTAAAGTTACCAAAACTCCCAAAACATACTATACATCCATCATATCACAACACATTTGATACACCGCGGTCCGTGTGCGCCTTTCTTAACACTTTTACTCTGTACCTCGTATTATCTTGATTCATTTATCCGAGTACCGCCAATGTTGTACTAGTCGCTGTTCGCAAGCAGTGGTCGCCGGACGCAACTCCAACTTGGATTTCTAATTGTTTTTGGTGTAAATGATATAAATTATAAACTATTGTAATATTGTGAATGTATAGTGTAACGGTAAAGAGCGAGCGGGACGTTTCTTGTAGCGATTGAGGTCAGTACTGTGAGATGCACTTCTGCAGTCTATTGTCTTATGTTATGTTAAGCTGTATGTGAATGTGAATGATATGTAAATATTTATATGTGATGTTACTTATTGGTGCTTTTAATAGAATTTAAATTAAATTATAATAGTTGGTATTTTGAAATTAGTCTTTTGAAATGGTTTAATATAAATATTATAGTATTGTTAGTGCCTATAGTTCCCCAATTTTAGCTACCGAATGAATATTATATATATTAGATTTATTCGAATTTGGTAACGTTAAGAACAAAAAAATAATAAAAAATCAAAACTACCCTCAAAAGTTAATGAACTCGTATAACAAGTCTACAAGTCTATCTTTTTTATCAATTAACTAGAGTTATACAGTATATGCGCACCAAGACATTAGAATATGAGAAATAAAAAATTGTTTATATCCGTTATAGATAAATATTCATATACGTACGCAGTTCCATAGATTACACTTAATAAAATAGACTATGGTCAATGGCCACATCATCTGATATGTGCATTTCTAATGTCCTTAAATCGTGAATCACGTATGTAATTAAAGTTTAGATTTAAAGGGAAATAAAATAAAATATAACAATAACCTATTTGACAGCATTGCAGTTTAAAGTAAACGACGTAAAGTTGACGTATGAAATGACGTTTTGTATATCACTGCGTTATTCTATACATATTTATTCCTTCTATACATATATTAACCTATTCTCGACCGCTGTGCCAATTTGGGAACATTTACGTAAAGATTTTTTTGTAACAAAAATTTCGATTTGTTTGAAAAGTTTTAAGCAAATTTTACAATTCGATAAATATTTATCTAATACTTATTTAGAAAACGTATAATTTTTTTTTAACGTATAAGTATTTTTCTTTCCTAAGTGTGGAATAACATTTTAAAAAATTTTAAAATATATTTATCTAGTTGTTAAATAAAAAATATAACGATTACCCTACATTTCGTAATATTTTAGTATCAACCAATTGAATATGGCCAAAAAATCAGATATGGAGGTGGTCACAGGTTATTTAAAATAATTTAATATAGACGAGAGACATTATTTGAGAAAATTAAAAAAACATTCTTAGAAAAAAATGTATTCGAAGAAATTACAGATATTATTCTTAATATTTAAATCAATGTACAAATCTATTTTTTTCTAATAATCTATCATATATAGATTACTACGCAACAGCTATCAACTCGCCATCTTTATTCGTTGATAATTATAATTAGCGATTTTAATTTGCGTGTTAACATAAAAAAATGCGATAATATTATTAAATTTAATAAGAACACCAATTTAAATTATTTTTATGTATGAGTGTGAAAAAGTAATTAGAATTTATGATCATTTTAAATACGCCGGAAATAACAGCAAATGCAAAGAATTGAAGAGAATTAATAACAAATCGAAGTCTAAGAAACTAGTACCTAATTGTTGATAAAAGGGAGGAAATCCATAAAAAAAATTTATAAAAATAACAAAGAGCCGATTGCATAAAAAGTAAAATACAAAAACAATCTTTGTAGTTGAGAATTTTGATAATTTTCTCGAGAGGTAATCGAACTCACAGCCCCACACTTTGCAGTCACACGTGTTTGCCTCTGAACCACGACTGGCCTCAGCCTATTATTAATAGTTTTTGTCAAAATATGTTCAAAATAACTTACAAATACCCAGCTACTGTTCTATTACCTACATCCTATAAACACGCATAGATAATTAATTCCTCATTCTCAATTAACAGCCGTAAATGAACAATCATGTTGACATTTTAATTACAAAAGCTTTACAAAAACTCAATAGTTTTTACTACGCTTTCCAATACTAATTGATCGGTGGTAACTGCTGACTGCTGACTGCTGAACAGATAACGGGCACGTACGGAAGCGATGCGAATTATTCTGTATTAGCGACCCGATTGCGGCTTCGCCCGCTTGAACTATATAATTATTATTTCACTTTTGTTTCTAATAATAATAACATTTTAAAAACAATATACGTACGAGTATGTACCTATATTGTAAAGTAATGTTTCAGCTAATTCCGTATAACTTTTTAATTATAAGCCGATTGAAATTAAGCAAACACTAAAAGTGTAGAGAGAAACTTCCCGAAATACAATAGCGAATTAATTGGTTAAGCGGTTTCTGAGATTAGCGTGAGCAAACGCACAGAAAAAAAGACAAAAAAAATGCATCCCGCACACAGCAGGGTAGGCAGAGGGAACCTAGTGTTAAGACGCTCCGTTCCCCACTTTCCGCTGAGTTTTGGAGGTATTGCGTGTTAAGCGGCGGAACTCAACGCCGCGCTTTGCATAAATGTTTATATTTCATTTCCTCCAGTCGATGTTACAGTCACACTTTGTGCCCCTGCGCCACGACTGCCCTCTTATTAAATGCAACAAATAACATTTTTTCTTATATATCTTCCGTGTACGGACATCGATCCGTTACCACTTTTTTATAAGTATTGATAGCCGCTTTAGTTGTAACTGTAAGCAGGTAGGTTAGGTACACCGCGCCGTACGACCGACCGCGTGCGTGACTGTGCCGCGGAAACATTGTGATTGAAGATTGAAGACTTTGAAAGCACTTCCGAGTGTTTAAACTGTTTTTTAAAGCAAGACGACGATTTTTTTACGTTTATTAGTTGATTATATGAGTTTAGTAAGGTTGTGGGTTCTATTATTGCTATTTTGTATTGTAGAAATTTTGTTTAGGGGTACAGTTTTAATCTTAGATACGTTTTTCACTTCAAATATTATACTTATAGAAATTAGTATGTTTCCTTACCTATTTATCACAAAAATCTTAAAAATTTAAATTTAATATTATAAAATATTGCGAGTCAAATTTTAATATATTAATATTGAAAAATTTCGTCACAACAAATATCGAGAAAATAAACTTTAACGTTAAGGGTTGTTACCCCCATAACTCTCTAACTATAAGCGTTAGAGCCAAAAAAATGGTGTGACACTATTTCGGATAAAAAGCCATATAATTATAGTAAAACAACAACCAATTCATTAGAAGCTAATGTAGCTTTCCCATACTTACCCAGCTAGATACTCTCATCAATGAAGTTAGGTAATATCACCGTCGTTACATGAAATCACCATACATACACAAATTTAAAGTGTTTGTATGACTGTGTCAAGTTAGTGTACCCATTGTAAACGAGATGGTTGTCCACTCGGGGAAACTAAATATTTAATAAGTAGTTACATTTCTTCACTAGTGATGAGACAAATTTCGTTCGGCTAAAAAATCGGCTAAAACTGAGAAACGGAAGTATTCCTAGGTTCCCTCTACCCTGCTTTCTCTAGCCTACAATATGCGGGATACATCATGAAGCTAAAAAAAAAGTGTTAGCAGTTAAAAAGTAATAACACTAAACATAAAAACACAACATAACTACCCACTCACGTTTGATTAAAGTTTCCTGTTACAAAAGAACATTCCATTGCTTTGTTAAAAATACATTTGACCCATGCGTTCTGATTGATATTAAATTGACCTATTTTGCCACTTAAACCTTCATCAGGCATATCATATGGAGGAAGTTTTTTATGTGAAGAGACAGTGTTTCCTCATATAGTTAACGACGGTCAGCGAGAATTGGATCATCGCTGAATTAGTGACAATTGCTCAACGGGACGTATCAAACGTATCTGTATATATATATATATATATATATATATAAATAAAGTAAAGTGAAGTGTCTGTCTGTCATTACAAAATAATCGTGTGGATATAAAGATTCTATGGATATTATATAATTATTTACACGACATTAAAACGTAATCAAACCATTTAAATTTTTTTTTGTCTTTCTTTCTGTTTATCCGGATTAATCTCTGGAACAGCTGAACCGATTTTTATGGAACTTTCACTGAAAGATAGAGAGGGCTGTGCAATAAGATATATGTATATAGTTGTTGATATATATATAATGTATGTGCTCATTTAGAAGTGTCTGATTATACACACGATGGTGTGTATTTCATTCTAATTCTGGGCGAATAAGTGGCGTTGTAGAACTTGTAGGTACCACCACAAAATATTGCGTGTCTCAAAAGTGACATTGAGTTTGATTCCCAATCGGAGGATTTTATTTACTTTTCCTCGCTTTCGTAGAAAGTATCACAAAATGTTAAGTTGAGCTCTTTCTCTCAAAACGAAATGCCTCGAAAATTGGGTGGTGCGTGTGGAACGGACGCTCTTAACAAATAAGTTTCTTTTGTTTACTTCGCTATATGAGAAATACAGCGTAAAACAAAAAAAACCATGAATGTAAAAAACCCTTAAATGTGGCAGAGATATTTTTTGGTAAATTATCGTGTCGGTAGATCGATCACGTGTTATACTGGTAAATTTCGTGATGAACGTTCTACGTCAGTTTTTGATTTCGTTCTTGGAATTTATATAATTATGTCAAAATGTCAGTCTAAATAAGATAAAGAATATTCATTGTTATTTTTTTTATTTATTTATAGCTTCAAGTCTTTGTCAATATGTGTTTGCTATTAAACATAATAAAATAAATCTAGAAGTTTTACCAAATTAAAATATCTATACAGGGGTTTTTTCCTATTCGGCATTCTTCGAAGACTCCAAATTTCAATAATTAATGTGTCGGGAACTTTTGGCTCATTATATATGATAAATATTAAGGAAAAAGAGTAAAATGATAAAATTATTTAGTATCTTTGAAATGATGTAAATAACTTTGTGTACTAGATTGTAGTATGTATCGAGGGCTTAGGTGACGTGACTGTTATGTTTACAGTTGGTTTGCGATCGTAAAGTCATTTCAGAGCTTACCTCCATCATTTATCTAAGTGGTTTTAACTGATGTATTGTAAAATGATGTCTATGAAATATAATCTAGTCATTATGAGCTGCAATTCGTGTTTATGTCATAATTACTTTTCTTTTATATGTATTAACACTCTTTATTGAGACTGATGACTTGGCGTAGTTAGAGTTTTTAAACGTGATGTGTTGGTTCAAACATCTCTTGTAGATACTATTTCCATGAAACAAAATATCATGTTTTCTCAGATTGTTTCAATAAGTGCAAAATCTAATTCGAACAGAGAATACTTTCCCAACCATAACAGACAATGAATTGCACAATTATATAATATAACTTAATATATTGTTTATTAGATAATAATAATATCTACGCGTTTTCAAGACAAGACAGTAAATCGCGGCGTCTGGGATAAACAAGACAAAACGCAGCGTTAAGTTTCGCTACTTAATACGCAATACCTTAAAAAATCGGCTAAATTTGGGGAACGGAGTGTCTTAGCATTAGGTTCCCTCTGCCTACCCTGCTATATGCGGGATACAGAGTGAAGCTGACAATAAAAATCTAAAAAATGACAATATAAATTTTAATAGAGAAATTTGCTTGAACATTGTAAAGTAGTCATTGTGCATAGTTGCAGTGAAGGATGAGACAACACCTCTGAGTAAAAACCCGTTACGTGTAAACGATGTCGTTGGAAACATTAATTAACCTCAGATTATATTTAGGTATAATTACAATATGTTAAACATTATGTCAACTTTTTTTTATATAATTTATCAGGCTACTTAGTACTTATAATATCTATATACGTAAGTACGGTTAAAGCAAAAACAATATTTGAATGATATTCTTATTTCTGTAGAAAACGTTCTAAACTATTCTAAACATTACTCCCCAAATGTGAACGAAAATTTCATTTCATTTCATCACATATTTTTTAGCGACGCTGCTAAGATAACAAACGTATAGTTACAACTCACTATTTAAATTAGCTTATTAATTTTAGGTTACTTTATAACCAAACTAAACTAAACTAGCTTCACGCTTTATCCCTAGCGAGGTAGTCAGAGAGAACGGAGCGCCAAACGCTACGGTCTCTACATACCTCTTTGGCCTCGTCCACTGTCATCAACCTCTTCATACATACCCCCCGGGGGGTTTTCATGCTTTTAACGTGACCTTCCTCCAGTATCTTTGATACTGTGTTTTCGAAGGTCAACCGAGGTCTCCCCCTACCTCTCTTACCGCTAATTTTTTCATCATAAACCTTCTTTGCCATTCTTTCATCACTCATTCGTTCGACGTGCCCAAACCAGCTTAACACGTTTTTCTTCACTAACCAAAAGGACTATAAAAATTAACCAAATATGGGACTATAAAAAATTGTACAAATCTGTAATCTTAATTAGCATCTTCATTCTTCATACTGCATCAATAGTGGGGTAACTAGAGCAAGAGTCAGTGAAGCGTGTGGATCTGGAGGCCAGTCCTGGCGCAGGGGTACAAGCGTGTGACTGTAAACGCGAGAGTTTGTGGGTTCGATTCTCACTCGAGGAAATTTAAATATTATATATTTTCATTTTTTCGCTCTGATGTCGAGGCAAAATGTGGCGTTAAGTTCCACCACCCAACACGCAATGCCTTAATATTTATTAAGTCGTTAATTATAAGTTTTTAAGCCATTAATAAATATTAAAGCATTAGAGAATGAAGTGTCTTATCAGTAAATATGAAATCTGTAATTTTTATACATGTATATTTTATATATCTAGTTTGACGTCAAAATATTTTATGGTTTTTGTAATATAGGTAATGACTAACGAGGCATAACAAATTGCTTAATTTATTTTTTCTTTATGATGCAGTACTTTGATTTTTATTGCTGATAGTACCTACTCTGAAGTAATATACTGTGTTTCACTTTTTAGTATCTAATAATTACAGTAAAAAAAAACAATAATATATTGAAAAATTTATATGATATTTCAATTTTGTAGACGTTCTTAGCGATATTCTGCTTGAACAGTTATAATGTTAGTTCTAAAATTCAGGTTAGTTTCAAAACAAAGACATTGTTTTAAAATGGCTTCAAAATTTTCAAAATAAACGTGACTAAATACAATTTTTGTAACCTACCTACCTAGAAAATGTATATTTCCATAATGTTACGGTAATTTCGTGGCATTTTGAACCATGACCCAACACGTTCTTACAATTGGTAAAACGAATAGAATTGAGGCCAGTCGTGGCGCAGCGGCACGAGGTGTGACTGTAAAACCGACTGGTTGTGGGTTAGATCCCCACTCGAGGAGATGAAATATTTACTTAAATTTATATTTCCGTTTCTTCGCTCTGGTGTCGAAGTTAAGCGCGGCGTTGAGTTCTGCCACTAATCACGCAATGCCTCCAGAATTCGGCAGAAAGCGGGGAACGGAGTGTCTTAACACTAGATTCCCTCTGCCTACCCTGTGAATAGAATGGAGTGAGTAGCAGGTTTACTAGGTTAATCGAATGTTCTGACATATTTAAATTTCTTATTTTTTTGACTGAATAAAACTTAATTATTTAAATGAATAGTTTGAAATATTATCAACTTAAGATAACGAGTCCAAGTAAAAAGAATATAATATAATATAAAATGGGAAATAGAATATGGGATATGAATGGAAAATAAAATATAGAAATAAATAAAATGTAAAAAAAATAGGAAATAGCTAATTTTAATAGAAATAATTAAAGGAGAATGAAACTTTTGGGCCGTCACGTAAAGAATTGAGATGTGATCTAAAAAATTACATTTTTTTTTTTATTTTTAGAATAGCAAATAATAAATTAATTGACATTCTGGAAGTGGAGAAAAATGAAAAAAAATAAGATTTAGATCCTTAAACGATTAAAATCAATCATATTTTAAATCATAGATGTGACAGCTGATTGACAATCACACCTTGTCTAATGATTTTTTGCATTTTTGCTTCTGTTTGTCATCGCAAAATCAGGCCATTAAATAAAAAACATAAAAAAAAACATTTGCTTCTGTCATTACGTTCGTGTCATAACGCATCGACATTTTGAATGTTTTCCCGTTTATTTGATATTTTTAACGACTACTGTTTTGTTTTTCTCTGATTTTGACTCCGCCTACTTTGTACGACCCTCGCTTCCCCACTGGACTCTGAAATCTTTTGGATCTTACGACCGCCACGCTATGGATATGAATCGCTGTGTGAATTGTGGGATATCCAATGGACACTGCAATACCCTAGTCCGACTACCTTTAGACGATGAAAACCACCACAACCTGGTTACTTAGAGGTGTGATATAATCCCGACATATAAGCAGGAAAATATATTTCTGTTACATTTTAGTTGACAGCTTTCGTAGAGGAAGGCAAGCTATTGCTATGAAATACTGCAATTGTATTGTAGGAAGACGAATGGTAGGCTGCTGTGCTCATGTTATGAGTATTATATATTTAAGGTACCATACTTTAGTTGGGCTAGATACCAAAATAATTTAGTTCCACCTGCACTCTTCTTAGATGACATTTTAATAATAGATAATAGAAGAAGAATAAAATATTCATTAAAATGTGTTTTATTTATAAATAATAAACATTAATGCTTAAACAACTCAGTAATTACATATTTTATAGAAGTTGATATTCAAGAAATTGGTCTGCGAACTTAACCTCACTTTTGTCAAATCTCTAATAACTCAGCTCTCAGATTGCCAAAATTTATATAGTTTTCAGGGAGGGAATGATGTACCTAAATCTATTAAATCATACCATTTTCATATCTTTACATTCTGGGCCCAAAAATGTATGGAATAGTTTCAGTCTCCTTTACCTACTGCTATAAAAATATAACTGTTTCTTATATTTCATAAAACATCATAACTTGCATGCTTGTAGGTAATTGAAAAAGTGTCTTATTAGTCTTTCATTTCGGCGCTGTTATACAAAATTTTTAATAGTCTACGTAAAAATAAATCAATAATTTAAACAAAAGGTGTTCTAGGTTTCCCTTCTTCCGTATAATTATCAAAACATTGCGTGTTGAGTAGCGGGATTCAACCGCTCGATTTGTTTTCTTACTATAAAAATAAATCATTCTACCGAGTTGGAATCGAACCCACAACCTGAGTCAGAGGCTGTACAGCAAGGCGTTCTGAGTTATTTTTACTGGGCGGGCAAATATAGTAACTTCCATCGCAGCTCAATAGATGTCGTGACAAACAACTTTTGCACTTGCAGTAATCAGCCTTGATACGACTGTGGCACCCATAAGACATTCTCACAACGTTTCCATTTCACATATGCTATTAGTTTCAAGTAACTATTTTATAATCATATGTCCGTCTGTACTATATAAAATGTGTTTATCTACATAGTATAGGTATTAGAGAATAATCTATATATCTATATGTTATACAATAAAATTGAAGTACTGTTGTTGATTTCCATATATGTAGTAGTGTTTTTCCAAGTGCGTAGGTCATTTACACGAATGCCAAAACATAAACTGATAAATTTAAAATTTGCTAGCTTAGTTTTTAACTATTTGTTTGTCTTTCTGTTTGTTCTAGCTGATCTACGGAACAGTTCAACGAATTTTTAAAATACTAGGGCTGAAAAATAGAGATACTGAAAGATATAGATGAAATCTTATTTTATTTAACAATTTTTTTGGAATTAAAAATTTACAATAGTAATGCATTTCTTACCAATACCGTGCAAAAATGTATGAGTTCACTGTATGAATATTTATTGAGGCCGCTGTGATGCAGCAACACAGCGTCAGACTATAAACGCGATGGCTGTGAGTTCGACTCCGTAACGTATGAGAATAAATGAATTCAATTTTTCAACTCTGGTAAGCAGACAAAACGCGGCGTTGAATTCCACCAGTTAATGCGCATTATCTCGAATTGGGGAGGAAAGTAGGGAACATGGTATCTTAACGGTAATACTTGATGCCGTCTACCCAGCTATTTGTGGAATACATCGAGAAAAAAACATATTTAATACTGTCGTAATATGTAACGAAAATTAAAACCACTTAAGTATGTATTAAGCCTCACGTCACGTTTATAGAGACTAAAAGTTTATCTTTCTTTAATTAAAGAATTTACGTTACTTATGATTTTTATTATGGTCCTATTATGTTTTTAAAAGTTTATATTTTATATTATAAATTAGGTACCCGCTAGGAGGAAAAAATATTAACTATAATGCTGTTGGGCCTTTCCACCTAACCACCTTAACCGTCCAAGTACATATAAGGGTGTCTATTCAAAGTAATCTAAGAGATGATTTAATATAACCTTTTATTATGTATACTTACATTTAATATGTTAGTTACTTACATCAGCTTCACGCTGTATCACGCACACAGCAGGGTAGGCAGAGGGAACCTAGTATTAAGACACTCCGTTCCCCACTTTCTACTGAATTCTGGAGGCATTGCGTGTTGAGTGGCAGAAGTTAACGCCGCGCTTAGCCTAAACACCAGAGCGAAGAAATGAAAATATAAATTTAAGTAAATATTACATCTCCTCGAGTGGGGGTCGAACCCACAACCAGTCGGTTTTACAGTCACACTTCGTGCCGCTGCGCCACGACTGGCCTTTAACTACTTACATGAGATACAAACTATGATTCGATTTAACTTATTTATTGCTGGAAAATTCCGAATACACATATCAATATTAGGTTTACAAATATGGATGAACTCGCATTTTGCATCTAGAAAGGAACCTTTTGTTTAAAAACTTAGTTCAGGGTTTTCCCCTCATTTTAGACATTGCGTTTTGTATGGTGAAAACTAACGCCGCGCTGTATATTCGACCCATATTGTAACAAAACAATTTTTTCAATTCGAAGCAGTTCTTAAGATTATCGCGATCAACCAAACAAATTCTTCTGCTTTATAATATTAAGGATTTATTTTAAACTAATAACATAAACAAAAACTAAATCAATTTTACCTACATTTATTAAATAAATAAAAAATGATTATAATCTTTTAAACAGATTTTCTTATACAGCAAAATAGTAGCATATTTACGTAGAAAATGTTATCATGAGCTACATACGAAATGGCTATGTACATACTACTATAAACAAATGAAAACGTTCGTTCAGTTAAACAGTTTATGTTTTGGTTTTGTAAACTAAATCAGTTGTAGATTTCCTTTGCTTTGGTTGAATATGTACTTAAGCAATGTAGATTACCAGCTCTTGACAGCGGATTCGACTTCGTGGTCAAATAGAAGTATTTAAGTGGCCACATGACTTGTTCAACTTCAAGTTCTGACCGCAACCAGAGTGTGAAACAATAAACTTGATCTGATACCGCCTACCTCACTAATGGACTATCTAATGTGAAAACAACTTACTATACTATATGGTTCTAACGTTAAAATACTTTACTAAAGATAGTATAATTAATATTAACTTTTTTTAGTTAACTTCATATGATAGCTGCTATTAACTACACAGAAAGTAAAAACAAAACAATATTTAAAACATGACTTTTTATAAAAAATATAAATTTAATTTAAAATAGTTAGAATTGAAAAACCGCTATAAATGTACACTAGGTGCAGTAAAGGTTACCTCGAATAAGATCTGTATTATTCATATATATAGATATAGCGATCTGGCTACGCCTATTTTATGTTTTCTTTATAATAACAATAAAATATATTAGTTCAACGTACTGTTGATCCATTTGATGTTATATTAAAGTAAGTACCTAATTATTTAATTAAAACTTCTAAGTGAAATCAGCTTTCTTTATCATGTGGCATCTTTAAGATAACATCACATAGTTTTTACAACGAACGTTAAAGGAATTAGAAACCGTAACGTATGGCGGTGATTGTGTTCAAATATAAAGATAGGATTATTTGAATATATTTTTTTAAATGTATGAAATTTTGTATGAATAAATGTCTTTATTAACATATATAAGAAGATTAAGCTTTGTTAATATTTCTTTAAGATTTTTTTAATCATATCAGCTTTATGCTGTATTATGAACAGAGCAGGGTAGGCAGAGGTACACTCTGTTGCCCATTTTCCGAATTTTGGAGTCATTGCGTGTTGAGTGGCGGAAGTCAACGCTTCGCTTTGCCTGGACACTAGAGCGAAGAAATGAAAACATAAATTTAAATAAATATTCCTTTACCCCGAGTGGTGATAGAACCCACAACCAGCCGTGATTACAATCACAGCTGTGGCGCCACGACTGGCCTCCAATATATAGTACTTATTAATAATAACATATATAAATATATATAATAAACCAAGTGCGTACTAAACAACGTTTGCAACAACAATAGTAAAATATTAATATTATGATAATCCCATGCGGTTATCTCTCGGCAATTTACGAGTAAGTCCACTGTCCCATATACGAGTGCGACGTCAAAATTACAATTACAAAACGGAACACGCCGTTGCGTAGTATTTTAGAACAACAGCTTGTGAGAAATATCTAGGCTTTATAACCTTGAAACATTCGATTTGTGGGGTACTATGGTTATTTGTTTATTGGGCTATTGGTTATTTGTTGAAATAAAAAGAAATGTGTTTTAAAATAATGGTATGTATGTAAGTTATGTTTTGAGTTCAATATTGTAGGTAAAATTTATAATAGGAGGCCGTAAATGCGACGGTTTCATTCTAATTCGTGGGACTAAGATATTTTATGTTCTTATTTCTTCGCTGTGTTGACGCCAGTCAACAGGCAATACCTACAGTATTCGGCGAATAGAAGAGAATGGAAACGTCTCAATGGAGTGTCTTAACATTAGGTACCCAGGTTCCCTCTGGGAACCAGGGATACAATGTGAAGCTAAAAGAAAAGAGTTTATAATACACGTACACAAACATGTACGCATACAAACATACAAAATCTAGATATTCTACTTACCGAGGTAAACGGAAGCAGCATAGGAATTTAAATAGTAATTACCTAATATTTCGCTGTGTAATACACACCAAAAAATAAAACGATGCCCATAGCATTAAAAAATATGTTTCCTTCATTACACAATGTACCGATTTTATCTTATCTACATCCGATGTTTCGGATATTTCGATATAAATATATGTACGTAAGTACCTACTGCGAGCTTGCAAAACGGTTTGCGCGTCGGAAATTAATAAAAATTATCTTTGAAAGAGGAAGTTGAACGTTTTTTGTTTTGAAATATATATTTTTTTTAAGTTGGCAAATTGTCGATTATTTTCGTTTACAGTTAAATTTTAAGAATAACATTGAATATATTAACTAATTTATATAAGAAAAGAAAAGATTTGCTTGACTTAATTATAAATTATGGTAAAAAAGTAAAGCATCGTATTCGTTTATAAACTATCGTATTCGTTTTCGTATCTCAATTAGTAGCTATGGTATATGTATATGGCTGATTTTCTTGCAATTATTTCACTCAGAATTTAAAATGGCACCCATCCGAAACTAAAAAAAAAGAGAAGACGCCTCGAGTTTTCTGAGATTGACCATCAATCCTTCTACATAAGAAGAAGATAGAAGATGCACAATAGAGTTTTCATACTTACTAAATGTAATGTGCTTATAAGCTTCACTGGCTAGCAAAGAACTGCATGCTTGGGAGGATGGAAATACAGATATAATGTAGATTGGCTGCGTTCTAAAGACTGAACCTGCTCATGAGCACCTCGTATTGGTGAAATCACAAAACACCTCTTAACACACAGTTACGTTGAACATCTAGTGGTACGCAGAATGATGATGAAAATTTCCGTAGAAAAAAATAATTATCTTGACTCTTAAAAAAAATTGGCTCAAAGGTGCTTCTTTAGCTTATGAAGAAGAAAATGTCAATGGAGGCTGTATTTGGCGAATAGGGCGTCAACCAGTCGGAAGCTTCTTGAGCGGTAGTCGTGGCAACTGCACCTGTGTGGGCCGGTGCGTTGTCTTAGTTCTTTTTTCTTGAATACTCTTATATAAAATTCCTGAGACGTAAGCTATAATAGTCACTCTTCGATCTGCCGATGTAATTTCTTCAACTTATTTCACGTTATTTTCAGCGAGGGACGTGGATGAGCGTCCTTTACGATGTTCGTTTTCCGTCATTATTCCATTCAGTTTAAATCCCTTGACCCAAAATGCAACTGTAGGAAATAAAGGGGAAAAGTCTCCCATACTTTCAATAAGGAGAGTTATATTCGTCATGTAGCTCCCGGGAATCGTGGCCCATTAAAGTGATTTTTTTCTCTAAGCTAGTTGACACCCAAGTGTGACGAGGACATTTTATTTCTATTTTTAATTTATATATAGCAAACAACCAAGAGTCATGTCATGGTAATTCCATGACAAACAAAATGGAACTTAATATTATTATAATCATCTTGAATTTAAAACTGGAAAATTACTGTAATAAAAATGTCATATTTTTATTTGCAGTTCCAATCTCCGTCTTAAATCAAGGACTAGTTAGTGCACCTTAAATTTTGTTTACGTTACGGCACCGACTTCAAGTCTATCAGTATATAGTATATAGTAAAACTAGTATTGCATCAATATCAAAAGTAGTGAGGTTTGCATAAGACAGTGTTCTATATAAAATCTTTAGTAGGTTATTTTATGCTTTTTAGTTCAGGTTGTGGGTTCAATTTCCATTCAGAAAAATGAAATATTTAATGTTTTCGTTTCCTTGCTCTAGTAACGAGGCAAAAGGCCGACGAAATGAGGGACGTTGAGTTCCGCCACTCAAACCCCAATGCCTCCAGATTTTGGCGGAAAGTGGTGTACGGAGGTGTCTTAATGGGAACGGAGTCTTTTAACCCTAGTTACTGTCTGGCTAACCTGCTATATCCGGGATACAGCGTAAAAAATTGCATATAAATACACGTTCGTATCAAATCTAATTTATTAAAATGAAACATTATTGTAATCGGCCAACTTACAATCAATGTCCCTATTGTAGTCGCTAGAATCCTCCAAAATTTTATATTTTTGGTGTAGTTTTTTCAAAGTGACTGATTTCTTCCTAATTTTTATACTTATCTAATTAATAAACCTAACTATATTTACCTACACAAATTCCATCATATTAAGCTCAGGCAGCCAGTACAAACACTGTTAGCACACCGCGCCCCCATTCCGTCATGGTGTTATCAGACCTTATCTGGTATCTAGGCCGACAGGTATTAAGTTAAACTGTGTATTTTTTTTGAGAACGTCCTCGTATGTCTAATTTTATTTTATTTTTATTTTTATTTTATTTCTGTATGTTAATTTAAGTTTTGTACATTTGGTTAAATTGATAATTATTTGTTATCATATTTCCGTCAATCTCGTCAACTAATATCATGTTTATGATGAGTAACAAACGGACAAACCAACAATAAATAAACATTTAGATTAATAAAGAAATATATTTTATTAAGTAAAATACAAAGTTTATCTATCACCTACGAAACAATGATATTTTCAGTGAAAGAAAAAAATATTGAATATACCTTTTATAAGCTTATTGTTGGATGCAAAAAGCTAAAAAAAATCTGTATTTACTTTTTAATAAAACATACAAATATTGGAGACAATATCACTAAAACAACTGAAATATCATAAAATAAGAAATTTTGTATTAGTTTTTATGCATAGAACTAATAATTATTATCTCTATATATAATAAGACAGTAAAAATATTTTGTCTGTACATTTAGTAATTTTGACTGAAATGGATAGAGGGACACTTAAAAAGACTAATAGAAAGCAAAAAGATTTTTTTTGAATTTCTTGTCTGTCTGTCTGTCTGTCTGTCTGTCTGTCTGTCTGTCTGTCGACATATTGTTGTCCGCATTTTTCTCTGAAACTACTGAACCGATTTACTTGAAAATTTCACCAATTG
>JAATLQ010037814.1:48033-65234 GCA_013421005.1 Heliconius erato x Heliconius himera | reverse complement strand
ACAATCATATAACCCAGACGTTTCGAACGTCATTCTTTAGCCAGGGTCATACCAGCGCGATTTCTATATAACATTCGCTGGCAAGCTAATGCCTTGAGTTCATTCAAATGACGATAACTTTTTTTTAATGAACCGATTTTGATGAACCAAACTTTAGAACCTAAATTGAGTTAAAACAAAGCAATTGGTGAAATTTTCAAGTAAATCGGTTCAGTAGTTTCAGAGAAAAATGCGGACAAAAATATGTCGACAGACAGACAGACAGACAGACAGACAGACAAGAAATTCAAAAAAAATCTTTTTGCTTTCTATTAGTCTTTTTAAGTGTCCCTCTATCCATTTCAGTTAAAATTACTAAATGTACAGACAAAATATTTTTACTGTCTTATTATATATAGAGATAACACGTTCACATCACATAAATGAAATAATTGGTCGACCAATTAGGTTATTTTGATAAGGAACACATCCATAAACATAAGAGAAAGTATTCAATTATTTTTTTTTTAAATTTAACCCATCTTATCTTATCTGGAAACGTAGTGTTAAGATATTCCGTTACGACACTTCTGGTCCCTCCCTTTCCGCCAAATTCTTGAGTCATTGCGGCGTGTTGAGTAACGGAACTCAACGCTGCGATATGCCTCGTTATCAGAGCGAAGAAATGAAAATATTAAATTGTCTTTAAGAAAAAAGTAAACAAAAGAGACGAGATGGAAAATGTTGTACAATTCTTTTTAATTGTCAACGCTTTGCATGGAATATTGATAATTGAAATTATTCTTTAATTTTATTGTTTAAATTTTCTTCTTTATAGTATTCTTATCTAAATAGTGAATGTTAATGCGTTGTGGCATCATTTCCTCATGGTCGATATCTGGAATACATACATTGTAATTGAAAAATATGTATAAACACGGGCAAAGTATAAGATATATTATATAAATTGAGTGCGCTATACTTAGAGAGAACGGTGCGCCAAACGTTACGAACTCTGCATACCACTTTCGCCTCGTCCACTGCCATCAACCTCTTCATACATGCCCCCCGGGGGTCCTCATGCACACTTTTCCATCATAAATCTATTTTGCCATTATTTCATCACTGATTCGCTCGACGTGCCCAAACCAGCACGTTCTTCGTCATTCTCACGGTGATATTAAAAAAGCTAAACAGATTCTGCATATTCTACGAAGAGATCGCATCTTCACAGCATTCATCTTTCTTTCATTCTTCTTACTAAACTAAACTTCTGATTAAACTATAAAAACATAGCATTAAGACCCGTATTTATAAATAGCTCAACTATGAGAGCGATTTTGAGAGCCGTTTTCATTCCTAGATTATTAAAACAGCATCTCAAGATTGATATCACAGTTGAGAGGGGTTTATAAATATGTCGTACGTTATAAATACGTCTTGCTTAGTGAATGTGAAAGTTTACGTTAGTTAACTTTCACGTCATCACATATTCCGTCTTTCGCATAAAATCTGTTGTTAATAAATTCGTTGATATATTAATTTTGTTATATTTTTTCATAATATTTACTGTGACGCGACGGTTGTGGGTTCGATTCCAACTCGGAGAAATTAATTAGATACTATTTATTAATATTTTCATTTCTTCGTTCTGACAAAAATGCGGCGTTGAGTTCCGCCACTCAACACGCAATCAAAACTAGATTCACTCTGTCTACTCTACTATATTCGGGATACAGCATAAAGCTGAAGAAAAAAATTGAGGCAGTCATAGTTTAAAGGCACAAACGTGTGACTATAAGCTTGCTTGCTTGCTTCACACTCGGGGTAATGAACAATTTAATATTTTTATTTCTTTGCTCTGTTAACCAGGCACTAGCGCGGCGTTGGCTTCTGCCAATTAACACGAAATACGTCGAAAACTTTGTGAAAATGGGTAACAGGGAGTCTTTATCACTAGGTTCCCTCCGCCTACTATGCAAACCAAAAAAAATATATATATATATATATCAGATGGATGGTGACAATTTTCAGTTTTGTAATTTTATATAAGCATTGATTAAATGGGCTATAGAAACTCAATCTAATATAAATACTATGTAATGCCAGTTAAGAAAACATAATCATAATGTTTCATAATAACCCTTGACCTTTGAATGGAACACCGCACGACAGCAATTATACAAATGAGCTACGTTTTATTTAAGTGCTAGACACGCCGTAATTACGATCATTCAT
Source organism: Heliconius erato x Heliconius himera (assembly GCA_013421005.1). Taxonomy (NCBI): domain Eukaryota; kingdom Metazoa; phylum Arthropoda; class Insecta; order Lepidoptera; family Nymphalidae; genus Heliconius; species Heliconius erato x Heliconius himera. Next base: position 63,017 of record JAATLQ010037814.1, on the reverse strand, counting down.
GATTTTTTAATTATTCATTTAGCTTATGTTTTCGTTTTTAAATACAGTGAAAATATTAAAAAAAAATACAATATATAGTGCGCCAGGGACTGAATGTAAACGCGATAATTGCTCACTCTCTGTTCCATTCTTCTCACTTGGGAGAATCATTATGTTTATTTATATTCATTTTCCCGCTCTAGGACACCAAGTGCGGCGTTAAGTTCCGCTACTCAATGCGCAATATCACGAAAAAGTGAACGGAATGCGAGCATCCGTGTAGCCTTATAAAAAGCCTGATGGTAAGTAACTGCCTGTGACCTTAGTGAACATCAGGGAAGTTATAGTTGCCAGAAATGTCGTTTCGGTTGTGAATTTTAGAATTTTTATTGCAAATTAGAATACGTATTCGCTTTTTTTTTCAGTTTCACGCTGTAACCCGCCCACAGCAGGGTAGCCAGAGGGAACCTAGTGTTAAGACACACCGTTCCCCACTTTCTGCCAAATTGTGGAGGCATTGCGTATTGAGAGGCAGAACTCAACGCAAACTTTGCCTCGACACCAGAGCGAAGAAATGGAAATACAAATTGAAGTAAATATATGAATATGTATCTCCTCGGGTGGGGATCGAACCCATAACCAGTCGGTTTTACAGTCATACTTTGTGCCATGCGCCACGACTGGCATCGCTTTTTACTTCAATTCAATTTTTTGCACAAAAACTTAAACAAAAATCATTGTAAGTATATCTTTTGCAGTATATCATGTATCCTACGAGAATTCCGTCAACCTTTGAACGGCCATGACCATCGACTTTGTTCTAAGTGGGTAATAAGTTAAAAAAACTGCAAATATTTCCAAATGTTCATAAATGCAAGTCATATTCATATTACACTTTATTACTTAGCTGATCTTTGCATTAGTGTGAGTGTTCATATAATGTAGGTGAGGTTATGACTATCCCTTGCTTGGTTTCAGCCAGCTTCAAGTACGGCTGTTTGACAACCGGCCTACCTCTTGTACCGATAGCAGCGTCATATATTAAAATCATAATATTTATTTTAAAAGATAAAGAAGACAAAAAAATATGGAAACTATTACTATACGAAAATGGAAAAATGCATGACCAACTAGTAAAAAAAAAAAAAAAACAACAAAACAACTATAGAAATGAAAAACAGATATGAAATAACAGAGCGAATAATTATATAATAACGACTCATTATTAACACAAACAACACATCAGACGAAACGAGTGAAAATTCTGATAATTTTCGCTATGCAGTGCAATTTTTTTTTTTTATTGAAAAGACAAGGCAAACGAGCGTTCGGGTCACCTGATGGTAAGTGACTACCGCCGCCCACGACCCCGAGCAACACCAGAGGAGCGTTGCCTGCCTGTAAGGTGGGTTGGGCGCCGGAGCCCGGCATTACCTGATGCGAAACGCAGTGGCATAAAGCCACTACTTCACGCCGGTTTTAAATGCCGGGGGTGGTAATGATCCGGTCGAATCTGCCCATGCGTGTTGCCATTGCTGACGACGTGACTCTACTATACGTAAATGTCCGGTGAAAATGAATAGCCATATATTTTTTATTGATCTCTAATAACTAAATATTTTTTTCAGGTTTTTCTTTCTGGTACTACTTTTAGTGATCACTCACACAAAAGCAAAGCTTACCTTGATACCTAAAGGCTCGTGAAGTTCGTCAAATATTATATAATTTAATGGTCAATCAATATTTTCGATATTTTTTTTTCAGATTCATACTGTATACTCTGACATTCTGTTTTTCTTCCGCCTGAATACAAGAGACTGTAGAGTGGCGGACCACAATGCCGCACTTGGTCTTGCTAGAGCAAGTTAATGAAAATAACTAATTACACGAGCGGGAAAAAAACCCATAAATATCGCGTTTACAATCATGTGCAATCACTACGCCACAAAAGCCTCGTTTATACAAAAATCTTATATTTTATAGAGCTCAACGAATTTTAACATTATCATTTACGTGTTTAATTGCATTTAAAAATATTTTTTATTTTAGTTTTCATTCTCATAAACATAGTTCTATGTAGACTGTACTGAATGACTTAACCTAGAGAAATAGTTTTTGCACAATTCAAACGTATTAAACAAAGGAAATGAAAAAACTATCTAATAACGTATAAATTTTAGAATGTATGGAAAGAAATGAATATTAAAAGTAATATAAAATGCCATCGCAGCGCAACGGGTCAGCGTGGCTTAAATTCAATGTTTGCGGGATCGATTCCAGTCGAGGAAACGAATAATTTTAATTTTCATATTGGTTGGTAACTGATTGAGTGTAAACGTATTCCTGTTATCTCTGCCTACTTCACATTTTAGAGGAAGCCAGTGAAGATAATAAAAAATCATAATTAGCTTATAGATTACAAAACATTTGTAGATAGTTTCGTTGTTATAATAAAATTTTATAAAAATGGAACCTAGTTATAGCAGTCTTAATCATAAAAATCTGATCATAATAGAAAAATATTAAGGACTGATTTGTTTTGCTCCATAATAGTTTTATCTACATTTTATCCTAATCGAGTGATTATACTAAACAGATATAACTTAAATATTGTAGAAAATGTTAATAATTCTTAAATTAACGTGATACATAAACTTATATAAATTTCTTTAACATTACTTCATTAAATATAGAATGAAAAGTAGTTATTAAGAATATAGCATCATGAGAAAAGATTGTTTGACCTTAACACTATAGAGAGAAACTCATTTAAAAGATTGCATCCAAAAAATGTGCATTAAAAAGTATGTTTGACCTAAAAACAAGTTGTTTAATATGCATTAGTACCTATATTTCGTAAGTTCTCTTTTCGTCCTTTATTTTTTAAATTTTTTAGCTTTACGCACATAGCAGGGTAAGGGCTAATGTAATGTAGGTAAGACACTCCGTTCCCATTAAGGTACTTCCGTTCCGCACTTTTCGCCGAATTTTGCATTGCATGTTGAGTGGCGGACCTCAACGCTACGCTTTTCCTTATTACCAGAGCGAGCATAAAAAAATTAAATATTTAATTTCCTCGAGCGGAAATAGAGCCCACAACCTGTCGCGTTTTCACAGTCGCACGCTTGTCCCTTGCGCCACGACTGGCCTCAATCGTCCCTTTATAATAAACTGAAATATTACTTTTTTTTTAGATAATATCAAGTTCAAGAATCATCCAATTTCTAAATCTCATCCAAATTAGTTTAAGCGTTATCATGTAACTGATTAACAAATAAACAAACTGTCACACCTATGGAATATTACTCTCAAGCAACCAGCAAAAGGCTGAACTAAACCGGTTAGAAAAAACGGTAAAGTAAGCAATTACTCACGAGTCAAGTTATTACACATGTAAGTAAATATACTTATATATAAATTTTAGTTACGTTTCGTTTTATACTAAATCAACATTCGAATTAAATATATTACTAACCTATATTATATTTAAAAGTCATTTAAAATTTATAAATTATTAAGAAAGATGACTATCTCAATGCTAAACTGTATTTAGTGAGAAGAAATTAAAGGAAAGTAATCAATATAAAAATATTCCCTCAAGTGAGAATTGAACATACGAACACCGTGTAACAGTAGATTTTTTTTTACCATTATTATTAAGTATATGATACTTACATCCTCCAGGCCACCATTTGTAGGAAGTAAGTGTGGGGCTGTGTAATACAAACTCCTTGGTACTAGCGTCGTATGTAGCGGTTGTTTCTAAGCCTCGTATAAATGTACCGTGGCCTAATTCAGTCTGCCAAAGAAAAAAAAAATCAGTCTTTAATACAAAATAATAAAATATTAATTGAAAAAAATATATAATTATAATTAGTTTTATACAATAGAAATTATGTAATTTTGTAACAAAAAAATTAACTAAATTATCCATATGAGTGGTGGCGCAGCGGTACGAAGTGTGCAGTCACACCGACTGCAGACAAAACCGACTGGTTGTGGGTTCGATCTCCACTCGAGGAGATGAAATATTTACTTAAATTTATATTTCCATTTCTTCGCTCTAGTGTCGAGGCTAAGCGCGGCGTTGAGTTCTGCCACTCAACACGCAATGCCTCCAGAATTCCACAGTAAGCGGAGAACGGAGTGCCCTGCTGTGTGCGGGTACAGTGTGAACCTAATATAATTTATTTTTTTTAAATGATCCACACAGTGAAATATCTTTGATATTAAAACATTTTAAACGAGTTATTGATAATAGTAATTAACTGTTAAGTTCTCGTGGTGATGAAAAAAAAAAACTTGGCACCCGAAATTAAAGCTACAGTTATAAATTTTGGAAAATTTTCAATTTTTTTTTTTAATAAATTAACATGAAAAGTGATACGTAAATAAGCGAATATAGCAATAATACTTATACTAATTTATCTAATACATAACAAATTGTGTGGTACGAGTATCTAAATAAATAGTAAAATAATGAATAATTTTCAAAGTCAGGCAAATGTGCAATGTCCTACTATAGACAAGAATTTATATTCTAATTCTTCTTTAGTCAATATTATAAATGTAAAAGTTTATGAGTATGAATGTTCCACTTTCACGCAAAAAATACTGAATGGATTTAGGTGAAACTTTACAGTAATATTAAAAAGAATAACACAAAGTCTACAATTTATGTAAGGATTGTGTTTTTATATAAATTGTATATAATATATATAATATAACAATAAGTTTAAGCGAACGAAGCCGCGTGTAAGCTTTTATTGTGTTATATTTTGGTCTCGTTAATAAACAAAGAACAAAGAAACAAATATGTGTGAGTTCCGCTATCCCATAAGCAATGGGGCGAAAATTGGGTGGAAAATGGGGAACGATGTGCTTAACACTGGGTCCCTTAAATCTGTCTACCCTACTATGTACAGGATAGTGTGAACCTAAAAAATACCTGAAGGTGCATATATCAAAATGATAAAAACCATACAAACCTGTGCGTAAGTCCCTATAATATCCAAATTGAACGCTCTTCCAATCCAATAGGCTTGCTGTTCCACCGTACCTTGACCCATCAAGGTGGGTATAAACATTACATAGTGCAATGTGAGAGGCGATCCATCTCCTAGGATCGCTGAACCTAACGTACCACCTAAGACGGCCCTATAACAATTAGCCACGAATTATTATTGTTACAGCCACACACAGTAGAGTAGGCAGAGGGAAGTCCGCCAAATTCTGGTGTCATTGCGTGATGAGTGGCGGAACTCCACGCCGCACTTTGCCTCGACACCAGATCGGAGAAATGAAAATATTAAATATTTCATTTCTTCGAGTGGGAATTGAACCCACAACCTGTTGTGTTTATAGTCAAACGCTTATGTCCCAGCACCACGACAAAACACACAAAACAACAACAACGATTAATAATATAATAAAATTAAATATTTTTTATTGCTAAAACCTGTCTAAAAGGGTATAAAAAGCTTATTCTAAGGTAATTCGCAACAAATTGTAAATTTTGAGTTAGATCACATAAATTAGATAAGGTCCGTAAACCTTCAGAAAAAATACTCTAAGACCTTCAGGAAAAATTGTTCATGGACCCTGGTAACCACACATATTTCGACTGAATATTCTGAATTTTCCCAATACCTATAACAATTGCTACAGAACGGTCGTGGCCACTCTTAAGTCAGCTGTAGGTGATTGCGCAGATTTAATTTCTTTTTTCTTTCTTTTGATTGTTTTCCTCTTGACTGAACAAATTGGCAAAAGTTCAGAAATGTAAGAATGGTAGTTGTGAGGAAGGTTATACGCTAAGTACAAAAGTAAATATTTTTAGGTACGCATCTCCGTCACATAGTAGGGCCATTTCGTATCGAGTCGTGGAACACGAAAGAACAAACGAAGATTACGATTTATGTGAACTAACTCAAAATTAGCAATTTATGCGAAATGGATTTGTAGAGATTTAAAAGTTTTTACAAAGACTTTATCAGAGCGAGCGAGGAAAATGAACTCAATCAATAACTACAAATACAGTTGCAATGTACCTGTTCCACTGTGCCATATTATAGCAATAATAACTATCTATTTGTAATATAAATTAGATAAAACTAGATAAAAAAAAACTAAGCTTACATATAATTTTCCATGCCAGCATTCTCCTCTTCCTGTAATCGTCTTATCATTTTAAATAACAGGCAAGCTTTTTTCACAGCCAACTCATATTTCTCTTTGTGACTTAAATAGACTGCTGGTACATCATCATTGTGAATATTTTCTTTCATCACCATCTCCTCTATGGATGGAAATAAGCAGCTATATGTATAAAAATTTTTTACTAAATGACGGACAATCAACGCTCAACCATAAATATGCAGCTCAACCATAAATAGAACGCTTAAATTCATCATGTTGATTGAATTTAAGCGTTTAAGCTTGGAGAGTGTCGGGAAGAACTAAAAAAAGAATTCCCGAAATTTCAACGGGAACGGAAGAAACGAGATTGCAAATTACATTGTATGAGTATATACTAAATATTTACTAGGTGAGCAGGATAATCTCAGAAACAAATTTTGTGAATTGGAGAATTCTTATTGTGTTGAATATATCAAGGAAGAGTTATTGGCTATATTACATAACATTAATGGTTTCGAACTTTCGTTTTGTCCTACTGTATCTGCAGTCAGAATTAACTTGGACACTTAGAATATGTCATGAGTCGGCACTGGAAACAAATGGCAGGCAAAATTTTAAAATCATAACATATTTTTAAAGAAATATGAAGCTCGACGCTTCATCCCGCAAGACACACAAGTTCAGCAGAGAGCCTAGAGTTAAAACACTCAGTTCTATTCTCTCAAAAGTTAACATATTACATGTTAATAAACACTACTCAACACCACAAGTCATCTCTATCAGAAAAGAATAATATAAAATTAAATGTAGCGGAACTCTCAATTGGGACGATACGAAGATATAGATCGGATGCATCCAAGAGGATTTTGATCACATTTATATTTTTTTTTATTGCATGAATGTATATCTGTATCCCCCATAAAGCAAGGCAGGCAGAGGGAATCTAGTATAAAGGCATTGCATTTCTCACTTTCAGTGAAATTTCCTAAACATTCAATGTTGTGGAACTCAACATCTTGTTACCAGAATGAGGAAACAAGAATATGAAATTATTCATTTTGCCAAGTGGTAATCAAACTCACAACCATCGTATTTACAGTCACATGCTAAGCGACTGCATCACAATGTCAGATTATGTTTAAATTATAATTTTTTTCTTAGTTTCATGCTGTATATTGCACATAGCAGGGTAAAACAGAGAGAATATAGGACATAACAACCTAGTGTTAAGAAACTTTAATCCCATTAAGTCCCTTCCATCCTCTAATTTTCTCCAAATTCTATAGTGGTGGAACTCTATGCTACCCTTTGCCACCAGAGTGAAGAAAAATAAAATATTCAACATTTCATATCCTTGAACGGGAATCAAATCCACAACCTTTCACATTTATAGTCATACACTTGTGCCCCTGTGTTTTAATCTTTAAAATGTATCAAAAAGATATGAAAGGTTTTATGAATACAAAATCTGATGTCTTAAATATTTAATTACTGTGAAGATATAAATATACAGTGATTATTATAATCTGTTATTGTTTATTAATTAAAAGTAGATTTTTTTGATAAACAAAGATAAAAGGCTAATTTATTATAAATATGATAAGTATTGAACATTGAACCATTAATGTAACAATTACAATTTTAAAAGTATTATAAAATTCCAATTTATTTGACTATTAAATGTATTTTGATTTATTTTTTTTAAGATACTAAGATTGTTTAAGTTGCTTTGGAATGAGGCAATTTGGAGGATAATAAAAAGCAAAAAAATAATATGAAATGGAACTTTTTGCCAATTTCCTTTAGTTTAGATCTCTTACCCAAAAAGTATTATACAGTTATTATTTAAGATTATTTGAAACAACAATGTAATAGATATAACTTTGTTAACTTTTTATATTAAATATGATTTAATGATGAATACAGAGACCACCTAGATTCCTTTGTTATGATCTAATAATTACACAGTAAATTGCAATCGAGTTACTGACGGTGAAATATTAATTACCTCTTTTTTTTCTCTCTTCTGTCTTTTCAACACCTCCATCAATTAGATGAGTTAACTCTTTAATATTAAAACTACATTGATTTCTCTCATTTTGCAAATCAGGGTTTATTTTTGTAGACATTTTATAAAAAAATAAAGCGCACCGAATATTTATTTATAATAAAAACAAATAATACTACTATTCTTCACTGTGTACATTCACTTACTGAAATCAACGGTGATTTGTGATAAAAGTTATAATATACTATTAAGAAACAGCCGCTGGGTACAACGAATTTATAAAACTGGTTTTTAAGGTACGATTAAATTGACAAATAAAAATAAATACTGTATATTCTGTCAAGGTGCAATGACAGCTGACATTATTTAATGTTTGGTTTAAACGCTTGCTACCGTACAACCTCCTTCGTGTTTTCTCCATACAACGTGACATTGGCGAAGTGATATGTGCTCTACTGGCACGCTCGGAACGCCATAATTGAAGAACCAAACCTAAACGCTTGCTGAGGCTAGCCAAGCGTGAACAACTGTGGTCCACAATCCATAACAGCTGTGGAGCTTAGTTAATAAGCTCCAATCCTTAACAAATGCTTGAATGCGATTTACACGCTTGTGAGTGCGCTAGTATGTGCCTGAGAGGAAAGCATGAAAGACATGGATGTTGAAGTTATTTTAGCTCTGGTGGTTTTTACATTTACAACTTTAACTTATTTTATCTGGGCAATATTCAACGCGGGCCGAGGTGTTCCTGGCGCCCAGCGAAACACGGAGTGGTAAATGTAAGCGGCAATTTTAGATCTGTGAGAGTGTGTAATTTTTTATTACTTTCTTTATATTAAAATGAACTTAGCTGAAAAGTGCAATTTTCTATTATTTATTTGTTTGTAAATTATTAAAGAGCCGTGGCGTTGTGGTATAAAGAATAACTCTAGCAGTGACAGGTTGTGGATTTGATCTCATTCAAGGAACTGAAATATTTAAATTTATATTTTCATTTTCTTCGCTCTGGTGTCGAAGCAAAGCGCAGCGTTGAAATCCGCCACTCGACACCTAATATCTCCAGAATTTGGTGGACAATGGGGAACGGAGTTCACTATATTCCCTCCGCTTATCCTCATGTGTGCGGGTTACAGCGTGAATTAAATTATTAAAATATCGCGCAGCAACATACAACGTTCGCAAGAAATTAATGAGTGGGATTGAATATGCGCCAAATGTATAAACTATAAACAACTGGCAAACATTTGCCACAAGCTTCCTTTGATCTGTGTTCAAAAACCGATACTAGTCCGGATCGATGGAGGCGCACGGAGTCCGGAGTGACAAGCTTTTACAGCCGTCGTGGCTTGTGATGAAACGGAGTGTTTACATGATGATGTTTGTTGGTAGCTCTGCAAACCTTCACAAATGTAGAAAAATTAAGCTATAAGTTATAACAGCGTACCGTACTACCGTAACGTATATTTATAATAAAATTGATGATATTTTTTGATTTGGTTTATTTCCAATATCCAATATTAAAAGATTAACTCGTATTTTCTTCAATTGACAGATTCATGAAAATTTTCAAGTGTCTTTTATTATGATTAAATAAAAAATATTTTTGTTTTTTTTTTCATTTTAAATATGTTTTTATTCTAATTGGTAGTGATAAATTATTCTATGCAGTGCAGAAGTTTCATTTAATGACATTTGAGGTCTGTGATAAATTTTTATGGTGCATCTGTTTTACGTAGCTTATCTGTACAAAACCCGCCATATTTCTTTCTTGTATGCGTTGGATCTCACCGTGTCACGATGAGGTTAGTTTAGAAAATAATTAAATAATTTTCATGTATTTTAATAAAATATTAATATAAAACAAATATTTTCATAGCTACATACACGTGTAATATATTTTTTCAAAATAAAAATGCATATTTCACACATTACTGTTGTCAACAATCGTCGTGTGAAAACCATGTGGTCTACAAAGATAATATTTAAATTTCAGTTCCTTAAAACTGCAGAAGAGGCTAGCAGCCTCTGTTATGCGATGTGGTAAAAAGAAGGTGTGGTTAGATCCAAATGAAATCAATGAAATCGCCAACACTAACTCCCGTAAGTTTTTTAGTATTTGTAACCATGTGTGTTGATTTTATTTTTTGCCAATATAACCAAGTTATTTTTAAAGAAATCAAACAAATTATATTAATTATTACGATTTTTTGTGTATTTCTCATGAATTAATTTGTAACATTATATTTAGAACTATAAATTTGTAATTAAGCATTTGACCTGTATTTAGTTATAAATTCCAAATGCTAAAATATATTCTAACAATTCACAGGACAGAACATCCGTAAGATGATAAAGGATGGTCTCGTCATTAAGAAACCAGTTGCAGTGCACTCGCGCGCCCGCGTCCGCAAGAACACCGAGGCCCGTAGAAAGGGAAGACATTGCGGTTTTGGTAAAAGAAGAGGTACTGCAAATGCCCGTATGCCACAAAAAGTGAGTTATTATATTGTTATTGTTTCTCTTTACCTAAGGATGTGGGGATCATAGGAACCCCATCTATATAAGGCTTGTGTGGGGACATAGGTCCAACGTAAAGACATAAGAGAGAAAGAGATAGAATATAAAAAAAGCAAATTTTATTATTATATTAGCCTGTTCTGTCATATTATTGGACACCAGTTTATCTGCAGTTGTTCCAATCGTCTAATTGTCGGGTCACCTGTTTTGGTTGGTTGAGAGTTTATAGAGTTGACGAGTCCAAATGCTAGGGATATTTTTCCTTTCGTAAGCGTAGTGTAGGGCAGACATTGGCGCCAGTCCCATTGTAGCATATTTGTCTTAATAACCACATTCTTTTTTATTTAACCAAAATGTAAGTAATGTTTATGTATTTAACTCCTACCTTTACACATCTAGTGCATTCATCAAACTACTTTCAATAGTTCCTCTTTGTACTTTTAAGGCACATAGTGTATTGTACTGCAAAACTTTACTTATTCTAAATAGGGATGCTAAAATAACTAATTTAACATTCATCTAAGCTTACGTTGAATTTTGAGCCATTACTTTTTTGTCTCAGGATTCCCAAGTTTATTACAAAGGCGTCATTTTATATCATCATGGTTAGAGATATTCCACTCTTAAACTGAACTTACAAACATATACAAATAAGTGTAATTACAATAACATTTGTCATTCAGTAAATGTTAGCAAAAATAGCATTAGCAAAAAACAGAACAGACAAGAAGAAGACAAATAAATAAATATATATATATTTTTAAATCACCTTTCTCGTTTCAAATCAACAATATTGATTGTTTGTTCCTAGAGCTGTTACGTCATTTAATCCAGAATTCAATGTAATTAGAATAAAAAAATGTGGAAGTTTGGTCTGAAACCAAATAATTTTGACGCATGTATAGAAATTCTGTTATATATATATATTTTTTTTAAATTCATGATCAAAAATTCCTACAATGAAAATGTTTTCATTTACATAAAGCAGGCAAATGGTATTTTTGCTCATATGCACTTTAAAGAAATTTATTATTTTTTATTATTTGTTGTATTGTATATTTTTATGCCATTTTGATTACCTATTTCTATGTGCATGTAAGTTCAGTTTTACAATGGATCATCTTATAAAAATAAATTACCTAATATTTTTTTTAAAAGAAACATTATTTTTACACAATATGTACATGTATTGTGTAATGTTTTTTTAAATTTAAATAAAACGTTTTTTTATAGCTTCACTCTATTCTATTTATAGCAGGGTAGGCAGAGAGAACCTAGTGTCCAGATAGGTTTCCATTTTCTGACCAAATTTTATTGGTTTCAGAAATATCTGATGTTGTGTATTAATGGGTTATCGAGTTATTTAACATAAGGTTCCCAAGTTCCTTTAGCCTACTCTATTATTTGCAGGATACAGCATGAATAAAAAAAAATATTATACATTACATAAATGTGCTTATTTGCAGTTTTTTTTGCAAAGTTTGTGTCAATGTCTTTTGCCAATATGAATATTAAAATTGGAATTTTTAATATTAAAATTGGAATTGGAAGAGAGGGGAGAAAAAAAATAATATAAATTTTTATTATTATTAAAAGAGGAAAAAAAATATATAATTGCATTATTAACCTTTATTTTATTCTGTCAATTAGTATTATTTTATTTATTTCTGATTGTTAACTTAAGATTCAGATTTATACTATTAGCTTCTAATATAAATATAAAATTATGAAGCCATAGTGAGTGGTAAAAGAAGCGGGACAAGACCTTGTTTGACCTTGAAAAACATAGTATTGATGATACTAGAGGAAAGTCATGTATAAAGCTGGAAGACCGCCTGCATTTATGTAGGGAATGATAACAGGTGGTGAAGCAAAAGTGGTATGCAGAGATCATAGCGCTTCATGCCCCATTCTCTCTGACTACTTCACTTGGGATAGTGTGAAACTAGAAAAAACTTATTGTTGTTTTGTTTTTTTATTATTTTTAAATTTTACATTGTGCCAGGGCATTATCTCCTTCCTATAGTTTCCAAAAAGGTATTGCAATAATGTCTAATTAGAACTCATTAATATTCACATGCTTGATATTCATAACAGGAACTGTGGGTACAAAGACAAAGGGTGCTCCGTAAATTACTTCTCAAGTACAGAACAGCCAAGAAGATTGACAGACATCTCTACCATGCCCTGTACATGAAGGCGAAGGGTAATGTGTTCAAGAACAAGCGTGTGCTCATGGAGTATATCCACAGGAAGAAGGCCGAGAAGGCTAGGACTAAGATGTTGAGGTATTGTTGTATATTATATTTTATTTTGTACCCTCGTATTATTAAAAATTATACAAAATGATTTTTACATATATGTTAGCCTATGTGTTCTTCTGATGTATATATAGAATATACATATAATATTTAAAGTTTTATCTAACTCTAAATACTGAATTTTATTTCTTTCATTGAAAATACACAATAATGTGAATAATTGTCTCTAAAAATTTCTTACTATTCTACAATGAGTTAAGTGGTGTTTATGTTTTTACATCACTTACTGATAATAGTTTTTATAAATCTTTATACATGATTGTTTCTACGTTCTCCACGCACCACCCAAATTGTCTAAATATTAGGTGCTAAATTGCGGAACTCAACGCTGTGCTGTGTTGTTATTTCTACCTAAGGTTTCAAGTTTTTGTTATTTATTATATTTGTTTTAATTCCAGCGATCAAGCCGAGGCCCGCCGTAACAGAGTGAAGGAAGCCCGCAAACGCCGTGAAGAACGTATCGCAGCCAAGAAGGAGGAACTGTTGCAAACGTTTGCGCGTGAAGATGAGGCCGCCGTCACAGCCAAGAAGTGATTTATACATAAATATAAATAAATAAATATAAAAATTGGATGTTGTTTTCATTTTTATCTCTATTTTCCGTTCCCGATTCGGATCCTGTTCCATTTCTCTTCTAATACTACTACTAATATATCTACTAATATATCTAGGTTTCTAGACCTTTGATCTAGCTAGGAAACCAATAGCTAGTATGTCTAGCTAATAAGCTACACAATAAAAAAAACATTCTAATTAGTAGTAGTTCAGAAGAAGTGCGTATACAAATAGACTAAAATATTAAAAAACATAGATTCATATTCTGTTAGTTATATAAAACTATATTTTTAATAAATCTTCGATCAACTGTCCATTAAAGTCTAGTGACTAGATTACAAGTTACATACTATACGGCTCCAAAAAATGGCAGGAGTTAATATAAACAAAAATGTAAAATATTACAAACAGGACAGGATTAGGACAAAATCATATGAATAAAATCCAACCTTAATACAGTTGGTTAAGGTTTAGTTTCGGCTAACGGGTAATTAATATAAAACATTTACTCCGAGAGCTCGTAATATTTTGACTGTACGCGGTTCATATAAAAAAAATCAACTGTATTGTTATAACAACGCTTATAAAATAAAATATAAAATTGCAAAAGCAATTTTTCTACCATTTTTTAAAATTCTTTTATTAGTATTAGTATATTATTAAATGGAAATATAAATTTAAGTAAATATTTCATCTCCTCGAGTGGGGAACGAACCCACAACCAGTCGGTCTTACAGTCACACCTCGTGCCGCTGCACCACGACTGACCTCTAGTAAACAAATAAAATAAAAAATCGATGACATAGGTCATTTGGTGTAACAATGACGTATTTTTTCTTTTAAAAATATTCAGGATACGTACGGAAGTGCGGATATTGATAAAATAAATTCAAGTCAGCTTCACGCTTTATCCCGCACACAGGTGGATAGGCAGAGAGAAATTAAACTAGAAATTATTAAGACACTCCGTTCCCCACTTTCTACGGAATTCTAGAGGCATTGCGTGATGTGTGATGAAAAATAAAAATAAACTTTCATATATAAATTTTTACACAACCTCACAATACATACATTTATTATCAAAGAGAAAAAAATCTCATTTTTCAAGTATAAATTCATATAAAAAAATATACATATAAAAATTATAAATAATACTTTTCCGACGTCGGGACAAGGGTCAAGGTTGGGGTTCCAGAAAGAGGGACCGACAATACGCGCCGTCTCAATTCTGAAATAATACTGCCTATCAATAAGTTCCCGGGTAAGTAAGCAGGGGTTCCCAACCTTTTCTTGATCAAGGACCACTTTTATATTATTCTTGGTAGCAGGGACCACTATGTAGGAGGTATAATAAAAATTTACTGTGATAGTCAAACAGAAACTAACTAAAACTCAATAGGAACTTACATTAAAAAAAAAAAAATATATATATATATATATATATATATATATATATATATATATAT
>JAATLQ010037814.1:14759-47933 GCA_013421005.1 Heliconius erato x Heliconius himera | reverse complement strand
TATTGGGCAGAGGGATATTTGGATTTTTTTGGCCTATAATGTGTGTTTTTCCGACTACGTGAGGTTTTTTTCCTACTACGTGCTATGTGCTCCCATCCCGTCGGCTGAGAATAGGATTACCCTGGTTGACTCAGGCGTCTGTGTCCGAGTAATGTATGCTGTCACATATCTACTCCGCTCATATCGTAATACTTAGCGATTTTAATGCGCATAATACCAGTTGGCTTGGACCATGCACCACAGACCACGCAGGGAGAGCTGTATTCGACCTTGCTAGGGCGAATGGATTGTCCCAAGTCTTTGAGCCACCTACGTGACTCCCGGACGTGGACAACTACAATGCCTCCTTATTGGACCACCTGCTGACTTTACATCCGGAACAGTACATTATAAATAGCCAGCTCTTGGTTTATCTGGTGGATCACCGATTGATCAATATAGCTTCCGCCATGGTCGAATTCGTGATTTTAGGATTTACCTAACCCACGGCTGCACTACCGGCGGTCTGCGGCTATCGAAAGCAAGGAAGAGGGCCTTGCAGTTGGTTTGGATATGGACAAGGCGATCGAGTATGGCATGAGGCGCTTCTGCAAAACTTCCATTTTACGGGCTTCCTCAGAATGTATGTAAGTGTATCGCCAGCTTTCTCACTGGGCTCAACATCAAGGCCGTTGACGATGGATTTTTGCTTAGAAATATTGCTCGAGAACGCTGGCATCCCCCAAGGCTGCATGCGTCTCCTACACTGTTTCTTCTGATTATCAATGACATGTTGATTGATTCTAACATATATTGCTAAGTGCTACTATCTGGATAGCACATCAAACGCTGTATACTCCGGTCCAGCAAGTCTTTTCAGGGAAAATATTGGCCAGTGCCGAAATAAACTTGTGCTTTCTTTTGAAGAATCTCTCCGTAACGTCTTCTTAGGGGGTTAAGGTTACTTAACCTGCTATAATTGAAATCCCAGATGACAGAAATTTGCGCGTTAACCACTAAGTAAATTCAATTTATCGTGTCACCAGTTTTTTAGATTACTCATTTTATAGCCGCGACCAGTTTCATCACATTGGGAATTAGTGTTTACAGTGACTGCTGACAGACTTAGTGCTGAAGTTAGCTTTAAAGAAACTGAGGATGTCAGCAGAGCGAGAAAGTCCTTCACATCAAAACACCGATTGGCCCTGTAATGGGCCAAGGTTCGGCCTCATATGAGAAAAATATCTCATTTCTAGGCTGTTGCACCCCAGCATCAGCTTGAACCATTTGATCGAATACAACGTAGAGTCATTTGAGTCGTTGGGGAGCTAATGATCTGTGAAAAGCTTGATACTTTAGATTTGCGTAGAGACATCTCCTCGCTGTGTGTTCTCAACCGCATACATCATGGACAGTGTTTTATTAAACTATTTGTCCTGTCATCTGCCGCTTAATTTTTCAACCGCACAGTACGTCTCAGCCACTCCACGTGCCTGGTATCCATGTTGATGGTTAGGATGGTATTTAAGCTTGTGACGTACTATGCGAATTCTTAGAAACTTTCTGCCACACACCACGCATTTATGGAATGGTCTACCTGTAGCAGTGTTTCTAGGTCGATACCACTTGGGTACCATACACGTGCCTATCTCCACCTCAAAGGCCGGCACCTGCAGCTCCTCTGGTTTTGTGTGTGGCGATGATAGTGAGGTAAATAGATGCAGTGAAAATTTTCATTTAAATACAAACAAAACATTTATCAACACAAAAAATAATCACTTACCTACTAAAATATAATTGAATTGATGAAACAGTCAGTAAAAACGATTCTTGTCCTGACGTAGTTCAGTAAAAGTAAATACTGACAGTCAATTATAACAAATGACAACGCGTAGGTAATTGATTGCATATATCTTAGATACGATAAACGTTCAATAGGATGGTTGACCACTAGGCAAATCCAATAGGTACTTCGAATTTAAAATCAACTTTGCAAATTGTCAAAATACCATACGTTGCGATGTCATAACTTCCTCACGTGAACTGGCATACTTACTTCATAAAATCAATGAATTAATGTGTAATTAATTTAAAATATTTTAATAAATATGTATGTCGAAATAATTTATATTTGAAACCGGAGCATTCTCTACTACTGTAGCATACTCTTCTCACTCACTCACTGCGCGATGACCAACGCCTCATCATCGTTCGCGCATTAAAATCGTTCGCGGACCACCTTTAGGCCTCTGCGGACCACTGGTGGTCCGCGGACCACCGGTTGGGAACCACTGCTCTATAACATGTTTCATACGGCATACCGGCGCTCATATAACACACGAATGATGCACTGTTTAATTTCAGTATTTGAGAAACTCTTGTGGTAAACGTCCGTATTTCGAGTGTTCCTCTTAAGTTTTGACATAATGCCCAAAATAAATCTTGATTTACAACGAGAGAGAGCAAAATGTACTTTTAATATTGTAGAGCTAACAACATTTATGGATGGTGGCCCGCAAAAGACTAAGGAAAGGAAAGAAAGCGGTACGTTTCTACTTATTACTATCTTATCAAGGGTCATTGAACTATTATTTAAACTTATTTATAATGGTTTGACTTTTTTATATGTATAAATTTCAGAGAAGGACCATAAAAAGCTTCCTTACTTTGTTACATATTGCTCTATAAATATTATTTTTTTTTATATATTATCTATATTTATAATAGTCTCTGCTAGTGTATTGTGAATGTTTTAAGGAGAGAATAATATTATTTTTTGCTTTATTATTATTATTATAAATGTATATCTTGAGGGCCATAAAATTCCTTATTTATATTTTTTATAAGTACCATTCGTAGCTATACGATAACTTTAATAACCTTTCCGTTTAAATTCAGTGTATGTATTTTGCGTGAAGCAGAGATCTAAATAATATTTAAATATTTTATATTTTAGGCTTTTGACGATTAGTAGTACGAGATCTAGCTGCAAAAATCTGTAGGTATCTGTTTTTTTTCCTAAAACATTTTTTATAAATGATACATGATAATAGAATAATAGATTACACTATGATGGCCTTGCACATTTTTGCCGCAATTTGCCGTTTGTTGGTGACCAACCACATTTGAAGACATTTTATTTGAGTCGAATGATAATAAATTTAAAGATTGAGAAGTCACCGATGAAACTAATACTCCAAACGAACGCTTGCGGCATCTATTTTATAGGCAATTATATTTTATAGTGTAGAAAAAAGAATAAATAAATAAAAACAACACGTAAGTGCAAACACGTAAGTATAAAACACGTGTTTCACGTTACACCTCGCAAACCATTTGCGGCTGACTGAGAGCTGGGAACTATTATTATTTCGATTTCTTACACTGTCAAATGATGTTGGATTCACTAAAAATTATATACCTAAAATTTGTTTAAATAACTAATTATTATAAATTTAATAAAGGCTTATTGTGCCAAATTTTACTACGCAATTATGGTTTAATCTATTGTATTGAGTGTACTACATTCATTTAAAATAATATCATAATTTCTTAGCACATTTTTTTCAAGCAGATCTTAGGCTATAGGTAATAATCGATTAATACTAATCTACTAATAATGCTGTATCAACAGCAAAAAAGTGAAGATAAAAAATTTAAATTTAAACACAAGTAAGCATCTTTAACAGCTTTCTTTGGGCGTCCGAGAGCTCTCACTCCAGTGACTCATATAGTAAGGTACTTGCATATACACATAGTTCTTAGACCTCACCTCACCTCAGGCGACTCTCTTGGAGCTTATACGCTACATCACGGACTTTAAGACTATTTCGAATGAATGTGTTACGTATGCGGCCAGACCGCGTTATGCTGCACATCCACCTCAGCATCATCATTTCCGTGGCGTGAAGCTCTAGAGTGTGCCGAGATAGTGCTGAACAGCAATCGCTGCCGTATAAAAGAACCGGTCGCATGATGCTCTCGTATATCAGACAATTGAGTTTGGGCGATATCCTGCGATCGCAGACTACACCAGTGACCTTCCGCCAATTTGATCCAGGCAGCGTTTATCCGGCTATAGACATCGTGATCGATGTGTCCAGACTCGTGCATACCGGATCCAAGGTTCTTGAACTTTTCTTAAACTTCGATTCGTAAGCTTAATGCCCCTATAACTATCACAATCTTGAACACTTGAACACTTTTCCTTATAAATAGGGGTATTAAAGCTAAGCCGCCACTGGTATGGTGTCTTCCCAGTGTTCAAGATATGGTTAGAAAGGTCAGTAAGTAAGAGAGCCCAACTATTTCCATGCTTCGATCGGACTGTCTTCATTTCTTACCGCTTTTCCGTTTTTCGTGCGTCGAAGGCAATTATGAGTTTCGTCAAGAGTTATTAGGGCAATAAATCCGAGGTTAGGTGTGTGGGTCGTGATGAAGACTGCATGGATGAGTGTTCAGCAATTCCTGAAAGTAGCTTCTCCATCTCTCCTTCACAGAGACATGACTACAGAGCAGCGTGTTATATCATATAACGGTGATAAACTATCACTGCGGGCTCTGGTTATAGCTCGTATAGTTATATAATTATGTAAATATTAAATAGAATATTTACTCAATTCTATAACATATTAGAAATATATTAAGTAATCACTTATAAGTTGTACTAGCGAACCGCTCGCGGCCACTTGAACCACCTAGATGATTATTAATTTACTAATTTGCTTTCATTTACATTTTCTAATAACAATATAATTTTGAAACAATATTTAAACCTAAAGTAAAGTTTCAGCCAGTTCAATAATACAGTTATTTGTCCGACAACATTCATTAAAATGGTATAACAGTTTTATTTATAAACCGATTGAAATAAAAGAAACACAAAATGTTGCTTAAGCTTGCAAATAAAATCTAAAAATAATTATTTTTGGTTCTATTACGTTACGACCTCATATGTAAAAGTGGGATACGTCCTCGCCAAATGGTTTTAGTGGTTTCCTAAATATGGTTCATAATATTACATGTTGAAATTTCTTAATAGAATTCCGGTAATTAAAAACATATTTTTTATTAATGGGGAAATATATCAAAATTTACATGTTTAATCGTATTGTAACACATTACGAAAGGTTAATTAGAATGCTTACTTTCAAATATACAATTTACGATATGTATGTACGTACGTACATACGTACCTAACACTAGCATGTTAACATACTAGCGACTCGCTCGCGGCTTCGCCCGCTAGAACTATACAAATATTTATTGACTACTCTGAATTACTTTGGTTTTCTATCAACATTATCATTTTTAAGTCAATATCCATACATTGAAAACGAAACTTTTAGCCAATTCAATTGTAAAATTATTTTGTAGCAATTTTGTCGAACCAAATAATTTATTTGATATAACTTTTTTATTTATGAACGGATTTAAATAAAATAAACCGATATTTGCCAAAATACATAAGTGAACATTTTCCATGTACAAAAAACGATTAGATATCATTTTATTATATGTATAGATATTGTATTAAATATTATATCCTTGTAAGTTGATTAGTTCAATTTAATATAAAAAAAAATTGAGGCCAAATTTTATATTTTCTTTATGCCCATGCCCTATGCTATGAATCGCGATGCTATAAAGACCATTCACTGTACAAACGGATTAAAGCCACAAACCAGAATATAGAGATGTACGATATAACATCATAAGCATAGTTTTTTTAAATGAATATTGTAGATCTCTTAAATAAAGATGATGTTTTCATATGAAAGTTTTTAGAAGCTCAATTCTATTTCAAGTTTATAGAAGCTATCGCTAACAGTGGAGTTAATCTAGGATCGAACTTTCGGATAATATTTTTTTTAGCCGCCTTAATTTTCTTACACGTCCGAATGCATGTATATCACTGCTTTCTGCTCTTGGTAAAAATATACCACAAAGTAAAAATTATTTTATTTATAAAATAGAAAATATAGCCACGAATTTAACCTTGATATGCATTTTGAAAATGGTTTTAGGTTTTAAGTACACCTTCTCTATTATATAATAAAGTAGGATATATATTCCTTGTTTTGCCTCGAAAAAATCAGCGGAAAGTGGGGAACGAAATGTCTTAACACTAGGTTCCCTTTGCTTATCCTGCTGTGAGCGTGATACAGCGTGAAGATGATTTGATTTTTTAATGCCAGATTTAGGATAATGTAAGTTATAATATGAACTGTTTTTTAGCTATATTAAATGCAAATCTCACAATCATATATTTTTACGTTAAAATTAATTAAAATATTATTATAATTTTCGTTTACATTTTAAATTTATTATAACTATTTCATCATTCATTTTAAATTAACAGAACGAATGAACAAAGGCAAAAAATAAAGGTCATTACTGCTTTTAATTTTTAACCGCCTTCTGTAAAAGAGGATGTTCTCAATTCGACTGTTGTTTTTTATGTTAGTTACCTCAGAACTTTCGACTGGACTGAATTCATTTTGACAATTCTTTACTTTTCTTTCTTTTCTTTTCTTTATTTAAAAACTGGTGCTTTCCGTGTGTTCCCATTTAAATTTGTCCAATTCTGAAAATCATATAAGCCTTAAATTTATATAGTTTACTGTATAAAGTCGATTTTTTTTGTAAAAATTATTTCTTTTAGATATTTTTTAAATAAAATTTGCTACAGTATGTAATCCTACTAAGTATAAATGTACCAAATACACACTTTCGAGTGCGAAAGAGTAAATAAAAACTACTTTTCTCTAAAAAATAAATCCAGTTTCACGCTCTTTATTACTCTACACTCGTATTCCGCTTATGACAGGGTAGATAGAGAGAACCTGTGAGATGTTAAGATACTCCATTTCCCTCTGTCCACCAAATTTTGCGAGGCATTGCGTGTTGAGTGGCCGAACTCAACGCCTTGTCACCAGAGCGAAGGAATGAAGGAATACTTTTCTCTACTTTTTCATTAATAAAGATTTTCCTTATTTTTCTTATCCACTTATCCTGGACGTCGTCGTCGGTGACCTTGCAATCCCACTATATATCTACTCATGTAGGCTATAAATACATCTTTCCATGTCACCTTAAGTCTTCCCACAAGGTATGTGGCCTGCCTTTAATGTATTAAATAAATATTTTTTTTAGAAAACATCATTATAAAGCATTTCGCAAAGTTTGACGATGTGCCGGAATATTACTTGAGTCACAAGGAGAAATATGAAGATAGTGTTAAAAAATCTGCTGTACTGTTCTCTGTGGTTCGACAAATGCAAGACGATGGGAAAACCGATTTAACGAATTATAGGTAAGTTCCTATATTTTTTAGTTTAATAATATTCGTTGCAGTTTTCGAGGTATATCTGAATGTAGACAGTAATTGAGAGTATTTTTTCCAGTATCCGCATATACAAGGTAAGACCGAGAGTATCAAGATATTACGTCCTTCATATTCATCACTAAATTGAGACACTGTTAACGCGACGGTCGTGGGTTCGATTCTCATTCGGGAGAATGAAATATTTAATATTTTCATTTCATCGCTCTGATAAGAAGGTAAACATGCAATTTCAGAAATATATGACGAATTAATTTGTTTTTTTTTTCTTTTTATTCGTGATTAGGGATGTGGTACCTAACTTACTTCGGCTTTCAACGTTAAGGGACGGGTCTCCTCTCGCGTTACATTACGTTATGTTCATGCCAGCTATCCTTAACCAGGGTGATGAGGAGCAGGTAAAACAGTGGCTGCCTAAATCTTGGAACTCAAGGATAATTGGGAGTTACGCACAAGTGAGTATAGAATAGATATACCTATTAGTATGATTGTCTAAACTGCTGAACTTCGTACCTGAGACTTTGAAACTAGAATAAAAAATAGTTAAGTATAGGTACAATTTTGATTACGTAAACAAGTTTTATTGTAATATGAAAATGTAATTTTAAATTTAAAATTTTGTTTTGAATGTTGGATTCAAATAGTTATTTAGAAAATGTTTATCCTATTTAAGGCTTCTAAAGTATTCTTTATATAAACCGTTGTTAATTTTCTATACGATTCCTCGGTTTACTACTGCCATACCATATACAAGAATTGTTTATTTTTTTCCACTTTACACTGTATCCTGTAAGTAGCAGGGAACAAAATGAGCCTAGTTTTAATTCTGGAGGCATTGTATGTTGAGTGGTGGAACTCAACGCCCCGCTTTGACATCAGAACCAAAAATAGAAGTATTAAATATTTCATGTCCTCGAGTGGAATCGAACTTTTACCCCTGCGCTACGACTGGCCTCTATTTTTTTTATTTACCTATCTATTTATTTTTTTATTTATTAATTATGATTATTTTTTGTTGTTTTTATTGTTTTTGTTGTTATTTGATGTTTTGATGTATTTTTTTAAGACGGAACTAGGTCACGGGACATTCATTAGAGGCTTGGAAACGACCGCAACATACGACACCGATACACAAGAGTTTGTTCTGAACAGCCCGACTGTAACATCTTACAAATGGTGGCCTGGAGGATGTGAGCATGACATAATATAAATTTTTATTATGAAGAAAATTATGATTATTTGGTTAAGTTAGCCGGAGATTGCCAATATATGGAATTTTTAATTTTTTTAACGAAATATTAACAATAATAGACAGTATAAACTGTACCTTCATATAAATGTAATGTAACAATATTTTTATTAAATATTTTACCTTCAAGCTGTATTCTACTATACACCAGACACTCAGTTTCCTACTTTACGTCGAATTTTCGAGACGTTGCGCTGAGTGATGCGTTGAGTGGTGGAACTCAATACCACGCTTTGTCTTGTTACCAGATATAGAGACAGAAAACATTAAATAAGTAATTCCTTCGAGTGGAAATCGAACCCACAACCGTCGCTTTTATAGTCACACGCTTTGTTACTGCGCCATGACGCGCCAGTTACCACAGATTAACTTAACCAAATTAACTTCGTCTATATTTTTCGGCCTCTCCAAAAAATCTTTGTTTCGGAGTCAAGAGACCTATGTCTAGCAGTGAACTAGGGCAGGTTGATGATGATATTCTTTGCTCTTTAACATGTTTTATAACCTTTTGGACAATATTTTATTGTTTAATTTTTTTTTTATTTTATTGTTTTTTTCAGTGGGTCAATCAGCAAATTATTCTATAGTAATAGCACAATTATACACCAAAGGAAAATGTCACGGTGTACATACGTTCATAGTTCAAATAAGAGATGAAGAAACTCACATTCCTTTACCTGGCATTAAAGTGGGGGATATTGGAGCTAAAATGGGCTTAAATCCTGTCAATAATGGCTTTTTGGGTTTCGACAACGTGAGGATACCTAGGAGGAATATGTTGATGAAACACGCAAAAGTTTTAAAAGTAAGATATTTGAGTAAAAACATTTGAACAAATTGTAATGTTTACAATCATAAATTTATGGAAAAAAATAAAAGTAATAAATAATTATAGAGGCCATCGTCATAGGCGTAGGAATACAGGGGGCCATGTGGTCCGTGCCCAGCGTTACCAGGTTTTACATTGGGGGAAAAGCGGGATTTATAAACGTTTTAAGTAAACAGCGGGGCTCTTTCGGGAAAAGCGAGACATAGAAAATCTATTAATAATAGTATTTTTTATTAACCGACTTCTGTAAGAAAATGAGGCTATGAATTCGACTATATTTTTTAATGTTCGTTACCTCAGAACTTTTGACTGGGTGAACCGATTTTGATGAATTCTTTTTTATTTGAAAGTTCCCCGTGTGGTTACCATTTGACATTTGGCATTTATGAGAAAATCACATAAGTCTTAAATTTGCCTTAGGTATGTGCGCGACAAATGGACGAATAACTCCATATCACGCCAACCGATTCTGAAGATTATTTTTTTATTTGAATTGAAAGGATACACTTCACACACTACACA
The DNA here is from genome assembly GCA_013421005.1 of Heliconius erato x Heliconius himera. Taxonomy (NCBI): domain Eukaryota; kingdom Metazoa; phylum Arthropoda; class Insecta; order Lepidoptera; family Nymphalidae; genus Heliconius; species Heliconius erato x Heliconius himera. The sequence goes on along the minus strand of JAATLQ010037814.1, from coordinate 38,009 downwards.
GGTTATGTTTTGATTATGGGATCCGGTTGAAATTGAACAAGTTTGTTTTTTATGGTAAAAAATATAATTATACTTTTTTGGTAAAAAATATAATAGTTACAAGGAAAATTGTTAAAATGAGTGTCAGCAGTGAGATTTCTCATCGTTGCATTTCTTTTCAACCAACTTCAAAAAAGGGAGTGGTTCCCAATTTGCCCGAATATTTTTTGTTTATGTCCTTGTTAGTATGCACAAAAATAATACCTAATTAAGATTGAAGTTTAACATAGGACAATTATTACCTACTTGTTTGAGAATCATTCTTTTTAGGTCTACCAATCACTTAAAATCGTCAAATAAAATATTTTTTAAAAAAAACAAAATCAACTTCAAACGTTGAACAAAAAAGTAAAAAGTAGTTTTACATAAAATAAAACGTACTTTGATTTTGTTAAATAAAAATAATAAAAAAAAAGATTTTATAATTTTAAAGTAAAACAAACAGGCTTGGTAATTCGATATTGCAGTAAGGTTGTTATAGCAATAGCTTCTATATCTGTTTATTGTGTGATAGCAATATAAAATATTTTTTAATGGAAAAATGTGACTACGTATAAAAATAATATTTGGTTTACTTTGTATCTGAGGCAACTAAATCGTCAGTGATCTCTATATATGTAAATTGTTAGTAACTTATAACTAAAAAAAGTAGTTAAACAAGATTTCTCACAGTGCGTGGAATTCTCCACAAAAAGCGAGGCCAGGCCTGTCTCGCTCGGGGCACTACTACGGGGGTATAGGTATAGATTACGCGGCGTATTTCATATTAAACGCAGAAAAATGATGCCTGCTATACTAGTATCTTTTGATTGCTTTGACTTGATTAGCTTGATTTTTTCTGTGCTCTAAAGGACCGTACACGAACTGAATATTCGATATTAATTCCAGCTTGAAACCTTCACGGGATGTCGAGATAAATGGTCTTGACAGACGGCCAGACGTATAATAAAGTGATCTTATACGGGTCTGATGTATTCTTTTGGAGTACCGAACCCTAAAAATGAATATTTTTTAAATTTCAGGACGGCACTTATGTCCAATCTACAAACAGCAAGTTGAACTACGGCGCCATGGTGTTCGTGAGAGTAGTTATAGTGTTCGATGTGGTCAGTCATTTACGTAAAGCTGTTACTATTGCGATTCGCTATTCCGCTGTAAGAAGACAGTCGCAGAGGAAAGCTGAGTATGAACTATATAAATTATAAACTTAGTATGTAATGGTCAGTACATTCTGTAATCGGAAAACTCTGAAAGTATTAAATTATTTTTAGGATTCCTTACATCAAAAGGTAAAAACGGAATCCTTATAGGATCAGGACCCTTTGTCCGTCTGTCAAGACAATTTATCTCGAGACAAAAAAAATCCAACTTCGAATACAACGCAATCATAAGATACGAGCAATTATAATAAATTCCCCACGTATTCAAAATCTATAGGGTACTTCCCGTGGACCTAGAGTATTGAAATTTTGCACTACGTAAGAACTTACTATACAAATAAAAAAATCCAGAATGTTATAATTTATACGTATTTCATCAAACCTATATATTATTATATAGTAGTTCTTTTTATTCAAAATGCGTGCTTATTAATAATATTTCATTCCGATCGGAACCTGGTTGCGGAACACAAAACTGATAACTGTTCCGGAACAGTTCCGACTAGAGGGACTTTACTGTTCCGGAACAGAAATGAGTCATTGCAAGTTCCACAACAATTTTGTTCCGACTGCTCATTTTGTTCACATGCGTTCTCTTTTCCTAGCCATTCCGTACGAATTCCAATAATGCAATTGTTCTTAGTCGGTTTGATTTAATTAAAAGGTATACTTTTGATAGGAAACTACTGGGATTAAAAAAATTAAACAAAATAGTACTAGTAGCTCGCTCACAAAGAGTTATCAAGATAACAATTCAATGTGTTATTACTTGTCTTGGTATAACTTTTATTTTATTTACATTTTCATATAATTTATTCCAGTTTCTATTTTTTCTTTCATGATTTTTTAGATCTTTTTTAATTTCTTTATTTTAATTGCGATTTTTTTACATTATTTCTTAGGTATATTTTTTTCTTGCCTTTAACTACCACTCCACCCGCCCATAGTAGTAAATAAATAAGTGTTGTGTATAACACATTATAAGATGGTGGTTACTCTGATCGCCGGTGCAGTGTCTTATATCGAAACTATTAACGTAATGTAATATAGCTTATTGTAGCCTTCCTCGATAAATAGATTGGAAAGTTTTTTGTCAATCCTAGACAGCTTCTGAGAATAACGCATTTGGTAGTAGTCTGACTGTAAAACCGACTGGTTGTGGGCTCGATCCTCTCGAGCCTCTCGAGGGGATGAAATATTTACTTAAATTTATATTTCCATTTCTTCGCTCTGGTGTCGAGGCTAAGCGCGGCGTTGAGTTCTGCCACTCGATACGCAATGCCTCCAGAATTCGACAGAAAGCGGGGAACAGAGTGTTTTAACACTAGGTTCCCTCTTTGCCTACCCTGCTGTGTGCGGGATGCAGCGTGAAGCTGATTTTTTTTTGTATAGTTAATAGGTAATTAGTAAGTATACTTAATAGGTAATTAGGTAGTAGTTAAGTACGCACCCGTACGCGCCGTTTTATTTAGATTCACCTGTCCCGGTGCTTGTTTCTAATTATATTTTGCAAGCTAAATTTCATTCGCTTCTCGCTTTCCGATTGAGCTGTAAATTGGCACGTATCTTTATTACCCGTGACAATGCAACCGTATATATTTACTTTTGTTGTTAATCCAAGTAAGCGACATAATCTCGTCGAATTTGGACTTGTATTATTTCTTTTACCGAGTACTTTAGCACTAGATGGTAACCAGTTTCTAATGATGGAGCTGGAAGATGTACATAAGAACTCGGTAACTAAGCGATGTAATTCCATTGAATTTGGGCTTGTATCTTAATATGTACTTTGGTTCTAGATGGTAACCAGGGTAAAAACTTATAGAGGAGAGTACCCAATAGATTTTGATTACGGAATGAGTTTCATACAAAATGCAGCAAAATCGATGTATACACTTACTCGTATTTTTTGATTGCGTTGAAAAGCTTGATTTTTTCTGTGCTTCAATACCTCTATGACCTGTATATTTGATATTAGTTACAGCCTGATACCTCCAGCTGATCTCGAAATTATTTTTCTTGACTGATGGATATAAATTATCCTATAAGGGTAATATATTGATCCTATAAGGGTTCCGTTTTTGCCTTTTGAGGTACGGAACCCTAAAAACGGAACAAGCGAAACCGGATCGAAAATTAGAACGTCTTCCGAAGCCGGAATAGAATAGCAGATATTCCTCATTTTGCTAGAATCACATCATATCACTAGTGCTTAGGCCCGCAAGCCTAAGTCCGTCGACTTTTATAAGCAGTACATCCCGTTGACCTACAATCCTGAAATTGGTACGTAATCATCGGGAGTTTCAATTTCAACTAGTTTTTTATATTTCAGTGAGCCGGAAAGCCAAGTCCTCGACTATTTAACTCAACAACACAAATTATTCGTGGCAATAGCCGCGTGTCACGCCATGCGGCTGACGGCGACCAAACTGTGGGACACCTACAATGTTATTAATGAACAGTTATTCAGCGGTACCTTTTACAGATTATCTGAGGTACTTAAAATGTTTTTTTTTCTTATAAGAATCAAACTTGTTTGTGCAATTGTCATTTTTTTACATGCAAACTCACTTTAAATGCATTTATTTACAATGGTTTTAAAAAATAGTGATTAATACATATTAATCCACTAATACAGCCCGCAACGTCTAAATTCTAAGCTGAGATTTGCATTTGTGTATGTTCATATATAGTGTAGGTGTAACGTCACTTTCTTAAACCGGCTTGGCTTATATTGCTTTTTGACAACTGACCTTTAGCTTGTACTGATACCTGCGTCACATACTCAATTATTAATATTTTATTTTTGTGTTCGATTTATTAAAAGTGGAAAGTGGAATGAAAGTTAGCACTAGGACTGTTCTAGAATGCGAAAATGTATGTGACCAAGCAGTAAAAAAAACGTAGTAACAACTCTGCCTTTCGATGATATAATAGAAAGAATCAATATTACGATTATATAAATAAATATTACGATTATATAATATATAAGAATCAATACTCAAACGACATATCAGATGAGATTAAAAGTTCTAAGATGCAATCATCATCTGGGGATGTTAGATTTTTTTTTCTTGATTTCTAATAATGAACTTTATTTTTTGAAGTTCCTTTCTGACTCTACTTTTATTATCACTTACACAAATGCTCAGCTTAAGCCTCACGAGTATAAACAAAGTAATAAGTTAAAAAAACCTTTTCTATTACATTTAATACAATATTTATTTACATTTAATTCTTTTATCATCTTTCATACTATAAATGTTTTACTATTATTTAACGAAGTAGAGAGAGTGACAGAGAGTGTTTTTACGTTAGGTTTGTCTTTTCTGTTTTATGCAAGATTCAGGTTGAAGCCGACCAATTTTTTAGTTTTACGCTATATTCGTTGCATAGCAGAGTAGGCAGAGGGAACCTGAAAATCTAGTGTACAACCGTTCTCATTAAGATATTTCCGTTCTCCACTTTTAGACGAATTCTTGAAGCCGCGCCTCAATGCCGCGCCCTTGCTTGGTTATCAGAGCGAGGAAGTGAAAATATTAATTATTTCGTTCCCATGAGCCAGAATTGAATGCACAACCGTAGCGTTTATAATCGCATGGTTGTGCCCCTGCACCACTACGACTACCTCAATTTCTCAATATTTTTGTCGATTTAAATAAAGGCCTTCTTTTTTTAGCTGCACTCCCTGGCGTGTTGCTTAAAAGCAATAGTGACCTCTGATACGGCGTCGTTTGTAGAGCGCTGTCGTCTCGCCTGCGGTGGTCACGGGTTCATGATGTCTTCGAATTTACCCAGCTTATATGCACAGGCCACTGCCGCTTGTACCTATGAAGGGGAAAATACCGTGTTATTGTTACAGACTGCTAGGTATGTTAATGTTAAGTATACATAATCATGGGCGTAGGATTAGGGGGCCAAATGGTCAAGGGGGCCAAATGGGTCGTGACCATGACCCCAAAAAGACCCCAAAAACGAAAAAATTGTCCTGAAAAAAAAAAACACTTTTACACAAACATATCTGTTCAAAGCTAAAGTCGAAGCCCTCATCAGCAAATATACGTCTATATACGCTGACAGATGTGTATGACACGTGATACATTTTTAATTTTTGTTCTCGATAACCATCATAAGAATTTTTCGGTTTGAAGGAATTAATATATTAATTAAAAAATATATATTATAAGTATTAATTCGCTAATCACACTGTAAATAGCCATAAAATTTATTATAATATTATTTTATAATTTAAATAGAATACCAGTAAAGCGCGGAGAATTTTTTTTTTAAATTCATAATTTTTTCTATCCTACATATACAATTATTTTCGTAATATAATTTAAATATTTATATTTTAAAATTTTATAAAATTGCACACTGTATATATATAGTAAATAAAAAAAATATCAAGTTAAAAAAAACGAAAAGTAATAAGTAAAAAGAACAATAATAAAAAATAAAGATTGTTTTCATATTTAAAGCCAGGAATATTTTAACTTAAAATTTAAAAATGTTGGTATGCACCTGGTTTTTTTTATATTTTCAATAATATTTTTTAAATATATCATGTACATGAAAAACACCTAAAAGTCAACTTCTTCTCAAACTTCAGACACATTTTAGTACTATAAAAATAAATTATATCTCGTAATTAATATTTATATTAGAACATTATAGTTCTTATATTATTAATATTAGAACATTTTGTCATCCGTCAGATTATATCCACCATTTTCAATTACTTTCATTGAATTTTCATGAATCAGTTGTTATTTTTATTATTGTTGTTTATTTTTAAGTAAGAAACTTAAAAGTATTGTTTAATTTTAAATTATTTTCTGGTTGTCCTGTTTTTGTTATATTTTGTATTGTTTTTGTTATTTTGATATTTATATACTCGTACTTTAGAACAATGAGTAAATCTGGACCAACTAACGCTTGCACTTTGACATGAATAATAAAAGCTTCAAGCTGCATGAAATTAAATTGTTATTAGCCGATGCAATAAAAAATACAACAGTAGAAGCTTGGCAATGCTGCATTGACCATGTGATAAAAGAAGAGCAAAAGATGAAACAAATTGTTCATTTAATAGATAATGGTTGACAGTTTTGTCATTAATGTTGGCTGTCACCAACAGCATCTTCTAATTTCTGATAAATAATTGAATAATAGATATATTAAGTTTTATTATTCTAATAGTTAAGTAACTTTTAGTAAAACTTGTACATTTTCGTTTAATTTTTTTGCTATTCTTATTTTATTAAAAGATATTTTATATATAACATTCAAGCAATAATGCTGTATATAGAAAACTCCACGTTAAATAAACTAAATACAAAAAAAAAACCACAAAGTTTGAGAAACAGAATTTTTTTGTTTACATTTTGTGTCATGCCATAATGAATCGAGTATAAATTTAATGAATAAATTTGCAGTATTTGCATATATTTACAATCTAAGTGTATTTTTGCTATAATAGTCAAAATTAAATGAACTAACAAATTTTCCTTTTTTTTTAAATTTATATGTTTATTCTGTTATAGATTTTTAACAAAAAGTTGGCAACAAGTGGATAGCGGTAACTTAACTCCTACAGTCCAATATTTAGCTGATGTCAGAAAAGATGTGTACAAAAACTGGCAAAACTCCGTCGAATGTATTGTTCGTGGTTTCCAAATTGTTTCTATGAGGTAAGATAACTAACTAACTGGGATAACGATATATATATATATATATATATATATATATATATATATATATATATATTTTTGTTGAAGACAAACTTATAGTTACCATACTGTTAGATTTGGTCTGTATAATCGTAACATACATCTCACATTGTAACTGATAGATAGAAATATTTTTTTTACCTATTATTTATTATTATTTTTATATTACTCGTTTCTTTTTTTACCTTCTCGTTGTATTCCGCACGTATCAGGGTAGGCAAAGGGTATAGGTACCCTCTGCCTACCATACGTGCGGGAGTATCTTAACACTAGGGTGTTAAGATACTTCCATTCCCCACTTTCGGCCAAATTCTGTAGACATTGCGTGTTGAGTGGCGGAACTCAACACCGAGCTTTACCTTGTACCAGTACGAGGAAAATAATAAATATTTTATTCCCTTTGATATTATAACACTAATTATACTTGATTCACGAAGGCATGACATAAAAGGTAAACATGTCAAAAAAGGTTCTTTTACATTACAGGTTTCATGGAGTTATTATATTAATTAAAAAGTATATATTTTAAGTATTAATTCGCTAATAACACTATAGATAGCCATGAAATTTATTATAATATTATCTTATAATTGAAATAGAATACCAGTAAAGCGGGGAGAATTATTTTTTACAAAATTCTTATTACAAATTTGCGAAAAATTTTTTTTTAAAATATCTTGTTATTATCGAAATATAATTTGAATATTTATATTTTCAAATTTTATAAAATTGTACTCTGTATATATAGTAAATAAAAAGAAGTTAAGTTAAAATAAACGAAAACGAAAAGTAGTAAGTAAAACAACAATAATAAAAATAAAGATTGTTTTCATATTTAAAGCCGAGAATATTTTAACTTAAAATTTAAAAATATTGGTATGCACTCGGTTTTTTTTATTTTCAATAACATTGTTTAAATATGTCATGTACATGTAAAAACACCTAAAAGCCAACTTCTTCTCAAACTTCAGACACATTTTAGTACTATAAAAATAAATTATATCTCGTAATTAATATTTATATTAGAACATTATTATTCTAATAAAAAATACAACAGTAGAAGCTTGGTCAAGCTGTAGTCACCATGTGATAAAAGAAGAGCAAGAGATGAAAAATAAAATTAATTTAATAGATAACGTGGTTGACGGTTTCGTCATTAATGTTGGTGACAGTTCCTCAGAATCCTCCGAATTCTAATAAATAATTGAATAATAGATATACTAAGATTTATTATCCTAATAGTTAAGTAACTTTTAGTAAAAATTGTACATTTTCATTTTATTTTTTGCTATTCTAATTTTATACAAAGATTTTTTATATATAACATTCAAGCACAACAAGCAATAATGCTATATATAGAAAACTCCACGTTAAATAAATTAAATATAAATAAAAAAATACAATAAAGTTTGGGAAACAGAATTTTTTTGCTTACATTTTTTACCATGCCATAATGAATCGAGTATAAGTATTAAAAAACATTTTATGGAAGAAATTTTGTGAGATGTAGCCGCCACAGAAAACAATAATCTGTCTCACCCTAAGAACTAACAGAAGTGTTATCAGAAAGAACCCACGTATAGTATTCTCTTTTGCTAAAAGAAGTAAAATATAAAAGAATGAAATACAGGGTGGAAGAGGCAGCGCTCCATTTACGGAAACAGCATATAGGGTAAAACATTCCAAACCTATACCTAAAGAAATTAATCAAGATGCCTCAACAGTTTGGACGCAGGATTTTTTTTTCATTTCACGATTTTTATCCATATCTGTATTTCGTGTGACACAATTACGTATAGATCCCAATAACGTAAACACTTACTACTACAAAAATACTACTAAAGGTTAAACAACTTTGAACTTTATCGCCAATACCTAAGACTCGATTTCGGAATGAGGCGTGTGCGGCGGTGTTCCTTTGATAGGTTTATGTGTGTGTGCATCGTCCTTACAAATGGCGTTTTATTTTATAACAATAATTTTATTATTTATTTTGTTTGAAAAAATATTTTTTTCCTTTTTGGGAATTTATTTTTTTCTGATTTATATTAGGCTTCTATAGAGTAGTTAAAACTGTGGTTTCATTTAATGTGGTGCTTACACTTCCACCCTGTATAATTATGAAAGATTTTATACACATATATTTATTAATGGAAATATAACATAAAAAAACAATTTATTACAGAAAGACATCGATGTGTGTCAGCAACATAGAACAGAGAGTAGGTTCGGGAATGTCGTTTGAAGATGCATGGAACATTACTTCTGTCCAGCTGGTTGATGCTGCTGAGGTAACCTAAAAGACAATCCATATAACTTGTTTTTTTTGGTTTTTTGTCTAATATTGGGCCTCCAATGGCTGATATCATGATCTATAGACATCTGTCTATAGATCATGATATCAGCCATTGGAGGCCCAATCTTGAAACCAAACAATCTTGTTTACGTTCCATTCAAATTGACGATATTCGTATTCCTAAATAGATCTATTGAATTAAATATTGTATATGTATAAATGCGACTTTTCAGTCAGAGTAGGCAGAGGAATTCCAGTGTTAAGACACTCCCTCCTCCAAGCACCGCCCAAGCATTAAAGCCGGATTTTGTCTCATTGCATGTACGAAGAAATGAAAATAAAGAATCCTAAAAATGGCAGTTGAACTTGCGACGGCCTTTATTATATTTTATTATAAATTTTATTTTTTAGCCATTAATGTATTATAACATTATATATAGATATTCATAATTTTTTTTATTTCAGGCGCACTGTAGAGCAATAATTTTATCAACATTTTGTGAAGAAGTCAACAAGACAGCTCATACATTATCTCCAGAACTACATATAGTCCTCAAACAGCTACTCGAATTATACTGTGCGTATTGGGCATTGCAAAGGCTTAGTGACTTATTACAAGTAAGTAAATCTTTTTTTTAGCTTCACGCTATCTATCCCGGATACAGTAAGGTAGGCAGAGGTAACCTGGCGAAGGGGTACATGTATATATATATATAGACATGGGCGTTATGAAACGTAATCGGTTTCAGAAACTGCTTACGAGTCGAATAACCGCATAACTAGTTTCGGGGACAAACATAACGATTATTTGACATACGTAGTTTCATGACAGTAAGCAGTAACACATTTGTCAAAAGCAGTTGTAGCACAACTGTAACTTATTTCAAATAGATTATATTATAATAGTAATGTCAGTTACATCGATTCTAACATAGTCGCATCTCGCTCTATCTTACTACGTTTCGAACGAAAAGAGAGACAGCAATAGATCAAATTTGTATGCAATTACATTGTAAATCATTTTCATATCCATTCTTAGAACAAAAACGTCATTAAAATATGATTGATTACACACCATAAAAAGAAAAAGTGATGCTAAAATATTTTAATTAGTAAATGCATAAGTTAAATTCTATGGAATTAAAAATAATACTAAAAAAGAGAAAGTAAACTGATTATAAATAATATTTTTGAATATTTTATAATAGTGAAATTGCGAACCTAATTATTAGAATAGATCATTACTATTAAATATTAAGCGGACTTTATTATATTATTAAGTGAATATAGCTTAAAAGAAATATAAAAAAATCAAATAATCAACATTCATTTTCTTATAAATAAATCTCCAATTTTTTTACCTTTGAATATACCCCTTTAAAGTTGCGATATATTTAAACATCGTTGCACACATACTTACAGATTTTGAAAAAAAAGTTAATATTTTTCAAATATTAAAATTCTAGGAATACGCATTATTATGATAGGTAATATAACCTTAAGCATTATTGTAATCATAACACTCCTTACCGTTATGATTACAGATAAATGTAAGCAAATGTTTGTAATTAGTTACAAAAATAAGCAGTTTTGAAAACTAGTTACTCGTGTACCCGAAACTAGTTACAACCGATTATGCCTAAAAGACGTTACGACCCACGTCTATATATATATATAAAAGGACATGTACCTGACTGACTGAGGTGAGACGCACGCACAGCCGTAACCGCTGTGCGTAGAAACGTGAAATTTGGGTATATGTTTATTTTCATATTCTGGACATCCACTAAGAAAGGATTTTGAAAAATTTTAACCCTAAAGGGATGTAATAGGGGTTGAAAGTTCGTATGGAAAAAAAAATTAAATCGGCACCGATTTTTATGGAATTTCAGATTCAGACTCTTAAAAACATTTCATTGAACACGCGTTTCATGGTTTTTAAGAATTCACTCCCTAAGGGCGCAAATAAAGGGTTGAAAGTTTGTATGGAAAAATCTTTAAATCGCCACCGCTTTTTATAAAAAAAATAATTCAGACTGTTAAAATTTTTTTATTACGTATTTCGTGGTTTTTTTAGAATTCACCCCTAAGACACAACACACAATACCTCACAACACCAGAATACCTCCAGAATTCGGCGGAAAGTGGAGAGCGGAAGTATCTTATTTGGAACTTAGTATCTTAACACTTGACTCCCAGTTTCGCAAGGCTTAAATTTAATAATTCGATATTTTTCTTTAAGCATACAACAATATCGTCTAAAGACGCACAGTCTCTTCAACTCTCGTACGAGGACATACTATTGAAGCTACGACCCAATGCTGTTGGTTTAGTTGACGCTTTCGATATTAGGGATGAGGTAAAAAAACGATTTTATTTAAATAAGTTATTCTTAGGTATGTTTTATATAAATCTTTATCTAATATAAGATTAAGAGTTATTAGTTATTAACACTTCGAAACATATTCTGCTTATATGAAATGTTTGGGGTTTTACGCATCAATTTTGCTGCATTTTATAAAAAGTTAAATCTAAAAAAATCAATCAAAAATCGCGTCATCAAAACAGGATATTTCCCGTGGACTTACAGTTATGAAATTTGTTACAAAGTGAGGACTTATAATACAAAGAAGGTAAAAATCTTTAAAGTGGAAATTTATAGGTATTTTTTTTTGTATTTCATAGAAAAAAAAAATACAAACTTATATTTGGAGTTCATTTTGTTAATAAAGAATAAGTTTGTCAATTTTATAAGACTTACCGTTGACCTAAAATTTTGAAACTGTTACTAATTGTTAATTACCTCGGTGGGCGAGTCCCACTCGCTCTTAACTGGTTTTTTAATGCCAAATTTTTTTGAGTAATAAAATGTTTTTAATGAAAGTATGGTTTTAATATTAGGTCCACAAGTAAATGAAAAATCGTTACGTGTGTGTTTTCGGATTAATAAAAAAAAATACATTTAAATTATACTGGACGCCCTTTTTTGTAAATTTACATATTTTCTTTTTCCTCAAATAAAATAAGTGTCGGTACACTAGTCCCTCTTTATATCTGCTATTAACAGGATTTAATTTTTACGATGTCTACATAAACACAAAAAGAAATATTTAGTTGTATTATTTTAATTCATTTGCGTTTCACAGATGCTTCTTTCAACACTAGGCGCGTACGACGGACAGGTCTACGAAAGGTTAATGGAGGAAGCGCTTAACAACCCTCTTAATCAAGAAACTGTTAATTCTACATTCCACGAGTACCTCAAGCCTTTCATGAGAGGAAAACTCTGATAAATATATAATTCTAAATTTAATAGAATTTTAAATTATTGTTGATTTAAGGAAAACAGGGTTTATTGTTATGTGATTAAATGGTGGCTGTTACATATGTTATGAATAAACTGCAACAAAAAATTGTATACTTTTAATAGAAATTAATGAAAATTATTAATGTGACACTTAAAAAATATACATAAAATATTGTAATGCAGGTGTTTATTATTATATTTGCAAGTATAAGTTTTATATACTTGTTGCATTTTTGTACAGTCTCGATAATTATTTATTAAACGTTATTCATAATGAAGTTAATAAATTATATTTAAAATGTTAACTGTGTTGTTTTTTGTTTTTATTAAATACTAGTGAGTGGCTCGCGGCTTCGTCGTCCGCTTATATTACAACACTTTTTTTTCATCTGAACTAATTTCGTGATATAATAACATTATTATTTTAAAGATGCTTTGAAGCAATATTGTCGCATGCAATTATTTATATAGACATAACTTTAATATTTATGAATCGATTGAAACAAAAGAGACTTCAAATGTTAAAGAACGTTTGCCAAAATATAATAGTGAAAACAGCATTTAAATTGGTTAAGATATGTCTGAGATGAACTCATAGACAAGCAGACAAACAGGCAAAAACGCCACGACGGCCTCTGGTATACCTCTAGTATACAAGGCAAAATAAAGTTGACTTCCGCGATGCTACACGCAATGGCTCGGAAATTAGGCGGAAAATCGTGAATTTAGTGTCTCTGCCTATATCTACTCTGCTATAAGCGTTATACAACGTGGTGCTTAAAAAAGAAATATTTTACATACTTCTTACGTTCGTACACAAAGTACACGCATACATTTTTTTACTATATTGATACTCATTATACACACGCATATTTGTTGATTGCAAGGTTCCAAGGATATGTTTATATTGTATGTATCGATTGTAATTTAAAAATCACTAGTGCGTTTGTCGTCGTTGAGAACGCAGTTTATTTGTGAAGTGCTATCTATATACATGTAGGTATGTAGGTATTATATTTAAATGACTTTCTTCATTTTAATTTTCAATTTTACTTCGGGGTTACGGTCAGTTTACACATGTCTTAACATTTAATTTGAACCTTGGTTGTGGCGCAGGGGCAGAAGCGTGTGACTGTAAACGCAACAGATTGTGGGTTTGATTCCCACTTGAAGAAATGAAACATTTAATATCATTTCTTGCGGCGGCAAAATTTTGGCTCGGCGTTGAGCTTAACCACTAAACGCGAAATTTCGAAAGAATTCGGTGGAAAGTGGTGAACGGAAGTATCTTAATAAGAACAAAGTGTCTTAACAATAGGTTCCCAAATTCCCTCTATCTACCCTGCTGTATGGGAATAAGATATTTGTAGTGTTAGAAATCGGAAGCGGGTTACGTTTTTAAAAAACACGTTAAAAACACATATCGTCTGTATGATTCTGAACTATTTTGAACAGATACAACAAATGTTATTGACATTTAAATATCTACAATTATTTCATATACGATGTTTATTTAAGTGTATTTAAGAAAAACCCTCCAAGCGCGAGTCGGCCTGCCCACAGGAGGGTCTATACCAATTGCAGGATTATGATTGAGAAATACCTTATAGGTTCTAATGATGCGGAGAACAAAGTTAACAAACTCTAGCGGTAATTGTTTTGGGTACTACTACTTCAAGTACAGACGTCGATCCTTTACAATTTTATTATAAGTATACATATTATAATTAATTAATAATTAATTAATTAATTAGTAGTAATTTATTAATTCTTAATTACAATCGTGACTTGACAATTTTGTTATACGATCGTGAATCAACATAAAATTATTTTCCTAGTTATCAAGCTCGGGTAGTCAGGCACATTGGGAGTGCCACAATCCACATAGGTACAGAAGATCTTTATCCACTGGTTTGCACTTTTTTATATCAGTGTTTCTCTTTAGTCCACCAGTGACCAGAGAGTACAGTAAGCGTATTTGTTATGTACGATAGTAAGCCCTTTACGCTGCTGTCTTTTTTTTTTCTTTATATTTCACGCTGTATCCCGCACATGCTGTACACAACAGGATAGGCAGAGGGAACCTAGTGTTAAGACACTCCGTTCCCCACTTTCTGCTGAATTTCGGTGGCATTGCGTGTTGAGTGGCAGAACTCAACGCCGCGCTTAGCCTTGATGTCGCTATCTTTCTATTCACAATAAAAATATTTGTAGATTTGTACATTTCCGGAAATAGCTATGGGAAAAGGAACAATCAAAATTTTACATTTAATTTCATAAAGTCAGCAATTGCAAGTTGAAACTCCTTTTTGTTTATAATAATAATGAATATTAATCGTGATGGCATAAAATTTCCATAGTAACTTTGAAGTACAAAATTTATATAAGTAATTTATTCCGTCCTCACTTTCCAGTCTTTTCTTTCATTTTCGCACTCATTCATCTTCAAGTTGCGGAGTGGAGGCATTAAACGTTATATTATTATTTTTGTAACTCTTATTAATCAAAATTAAATCAAATTCACGCTGTATCCCGCATACAGCAAAATAAGCAGAGGGAACCTACACCTACATTAAAACTTTTCCGTTCTTCAATTTTTATTGTGCGTTGAGTGGCAGAACTCAACGCCGCGGTTTGCCTTGACACCAGGGCGAAGAAATAAAAAATAAATCCAAATAAATATTTCATTTCCTCGAGTAGATCCAACCTACAACCAGTTGTGTTTACAGTAACACTTTGTGCCTCTGCGCCACGACCGGCCTCAACAATCTTTAAGAATACTTAAATATTGAAATTTTAAAAGTTTCTAGACTGGAAATCGAATCCACAACCAGTTTTATACTTGTTTTTTTAAATGTTATGACAATATAATGAAACAATGAAAGTATAAATTTTATTTATTGCTTTTATAAGGATTGAACCATTAAAAAAGGATACAAAATGACTCATATTAATGAAGATTTAGTGAACGAAAGAAGGAAATGCAGTTTTAATATCCAAGAACTTATATATGTTATTGATCGCGGCGAAGAAAATACTAACAAGAGAAAACTTATCGGTAAGTCCTATTTTTATTAGCTTGTTGCAGGTATAGAGCGTTAAGAAAGCCTTCTTCAGAGCTCGACCCCCTATAAAACCCGGTGACACTTTAGAGACCACTATGGCCAACAGCATACTATGCATTCGAAAAAAAGAAGTGTTAAGACACTTCGGGATAAGTAGTATACACAGTGTTAATAACGTAACTCGACGTATACACCTAAAAATGAGAGATACACTACTATTTTTTTCTTATTTCCTTAAAAATTGATTATGGAGAAAGAGAAAAAAAAATATATATGGACATATAACATTTTTTCTCTCTAATTTTTTAGCGTATTTAGAATCAGTTATAATCAGAGTTAATTTAAATTGACGTTTTTTACAGAGGAATTGGTTCTAAGCATAGAGGAACTTAAAGACGAAGTACCTGAGGATTTCATGAGTCACAAAGAAAAATATGAAAATGTCATTAGAAAAGGATGTATATTGTACGGTTTTCTTCTTAAGTTCTTAGATGGTCGTCCGCATGAAGTGGATCGGTCGTGAGTATTTCTTTCTTAACTTACGGTTGCGAAGATGAGCTATAAGATTGAAATTGCTTTCGATATAATTTTCTTCCTCTAAATCGAATCACAAGCGGAGAACGGAGTGTCTTGATACAAGGTTTTCCCGAAAAAAGAAATGTAAACTTCTTTCAGGCCATCAAACCTGTATAGAGTAGCTCAAGGCGTCACTCCCAATGTGGATCCATTCTTAAATCACTATGGTTTATTTATGCCGACTATTTTGAGTCAAGGCAGTGACGAACAAAAGGCACAATTTATTGGAAAGGATTATCGAATAATTGGAACATATGCCCAGGTCTGTACCAATATAATTTTAGTTTATTATTGACTAATTTACTATAATATGTTGAAATTTTGTACAAATAGAACAACAATATGTATGTAAAATTTTGAACGTTTTTGAACCAACCGATTCTATTTAATAAATAGAATCGGTTGGTTCAAGCGTTGTCAAAATGATTGTAAAATTAATTATTAATAATATAGAAATAATATTTTCCAGACTGAGCTCGGACATGGCTCATTTTTAAGAGGCTTGGAGACCACTGCAACATTTGATCCTTATACCGATGAATTTATTTTGAACAGTCCTACCATTTCATCATACAAATTTTGGCCTGGTTGTTGTGAGTTCTTTTCTTTGATTTCTTTGTAACAAAAAAATAGTGACTGCTCACTTTGCCGTATTGGTATAACGGAGAGGTGGGTTGTTAAGAGTGACATAAAAAAAGTGCTGAAAAAATTCCTAAGTACATTATAGTTTCGCTGCTCGATCATCATATGATCATCTCATCTTCTACAATACTTTCCTCTTTTATACCTAAAATCATAAAAAAACCAGCGAAATTAAAACAATTGTTTATTGAAAATTCCAGTGGGTCAAACGGCTAACACTTGCATCGTGATGGCCCAACTTATAATACGGGGCGAATGTCACGGTATTCACTTATTTGTTTTACAAATAAGAGATTATGACACACACGAACCTCTCCCTGGCATCAAAGTGGGGGAAATCGGGCCTAAACTTGGTTTTGCCACAGCAAATAATGGTTTCCTGGGACTAAGTAATGTTAGAATACCAAGAAAGAATATGCTGATGGGAAGCGCTCAAGTGTCACGGGTAAGTATTTTCGAAATATTGTGTTTCGAGACGTGGAACTGAACGCCACGCCTTGTCAACAAGTGTGGGAAAAAAAATATAAATATAATATAATCATTCTTCCTACGCTATTCCGATGACCTTAACCTAAAATGTGCAATATTATTTCAGGACGGTTCATATAAACGGACGAAGCACGACAAACTAACATACGGTACCATGGTACTAGTTAGAGTTCAATTGTTGACTGACTTGTCGTTCCTGGTGTCCGCCGCCGCCACTGTCTCCGTACGGTACTCCGCAGTTAGACACCAGTCTAAGATAAAGCAAGAGTAAGTAAAATTTGTTATTTATTATAATTATCTGAGGGCAGTCGAGGAAATTAAATGTTTAATATTTTTTTCGAGTGAAGCCAAAAAAGCCGTCTGGCCTCACTGGCCAGTCGCGGCGCAGGGGCACAAATATGACTGTAAACGCGACTGGTTGTGCGTTCGACAACCACTCTTCACTCACTTGTCAACCACTGTTCACTGTGTCGGAGTGTCTTAACACTAGGTCCACTATGTATATGGCACAGGGACACAACCGTACGACTGTCTGTTGTGGCTGTATGTTGTGAGTTCAAGTCCTATTTGTAGAAATGGAATTATTTATATTTTTAATTCCTTATTCTGGTAACGAGGCAAAGCCGGCGTTGAGTTGCACCACTCAACACGCTATGTTTCAAGAATTCGGCGGAAAAATGGGGAACAGAAGTGTCTACCCTCCCATGCACAGCGTGAAACTCAATAAAAATAAAACAATAATCAACAGTGAACCCGAGCCCCAAATCCTGGACTATACAACTCAGCAGCACAAGTTGTTCATAGCGATAGCGTCAAGCCATGCATTCAGGGTGACCGGGTGGTGGCTGTGGGAGTTATACTCTGGGGTCATGAAGGAAATCGCTGAAAACAACGTGGAAAGACTTGGCGAGGTATATCAACTTATAGAAAATGCTTCAATTATAAACATTTTTTTTTTATTTTCTTTTAACTTTTTATAGTGTTTTGAGGCCAGTCATGGCCATGCTACTGTAAGCGTGATGTGTTATGGTTTCGATTTAAATCTAAATAAATTGAATGTTTGATATTTTCATTTCCTCGATCTAGTAACGAGGGCAAGCTCAACCTAGGTGCCCCTGCTTCTGCTACGTCTAGGAAACAGCGAGAAGCTAAAAAAATAGTGTTTTTATTACTATTAATTTTATTATATAATTACCATCTAAAGAGTCATAAATACGATTAATACCTATTATTGTAATAGCCTAGTAAAAAATAATGGTCAGTTATTATTTTTATTAAAACATAGAGAAAAAAAATATAACACATCTCTCTATGATTCTTAAAATCTAAAACACATAGAAAGCTATAAAAAATCACTTAAATTTTTATTGTTCAATACATTCATTATTATTGAGTTCTTTATCTTTATTATTGAGTATTTAAATAAGGCAGTCGTGGCGCGGATGTATATAATCTGACAGTCTGTCTTAACACTAGGTTTCCTCTACCTACCCCGCTATATGCGGGATACAGCGTGAAGCTTTAAAAAACTTATATCGATTCATATAAATACATTTATATATAGATATATTACTTTTAGTTACACGCATTGTCCTGCTGCCTAAAATCGGTAGTATCCCGCGAATCGACTAGCATTATAGATCAATGTCGTTTCGCCTGCGGTGGGCACGGGTTCCTTATGTCTTCTAATTTGCCTTGTTTAAATACAACGGCTGCAGCAACAGTCACCTATGAAGGTGAATATACGGTACTGTTGTTGCAAACTGGTAGGTTAGTAAGAATTTTTTATTTTTATTTTATTAGTATATATATTTTTTATAGTTCATTGAAAACGTCGTATTTGAATTTGAAAGATTAGCATTCGCATTGAGCGGAAAATGGAGAGTCTCACTCACATCTTTAAACGACATTTGTAATTTCATTCATATCTTATGGACATACAAAACATTTTTTATTATCAATTCTTTAATATCTTTTATTATATTTTTTTTATTTATAACATAAAATATATAATCTACCTTTTGTACAATTTTTTCTAAATTTATACTGAATAAAAAATGTTTTTTTACATCTTTCATTTATGTTTCTTTTGATTTATTTAATGGATAAAACTGTACAAATATAACACAATATTTTAGATATCTTTTAAAAACTTTTAATAATGCGAAGAATGGCAAGCCCGTGCCTGCAACTATTGGATTTTTGAAGGACTATTGCAATGAACAATATAAGCAATGGACAAACACTCCAAAGGGAATTGTTGATGGAATGGATAGTGTGGCTGCTGGGTGAGCTTAATATTATCTTTCTGACTTGAATTCAATAAGAGATAAACTTTGAATTCAACGTTTACGGTGTAAAATCCCGTCAATCATCACGATGCCTCGAATACCCGAACGAAAAAATTGTTCACGACTTAAATAATCGCGGTCAGCCGTACACTAATATTATTTAGTCCATTTAAAATGTAAATATTTCACTTTGATATTATAATAATTTTAATAAATATTTTTAATGTTACTTAGAAAAATTAAGATAGCAGCGGAATCTCTACAAAGACATATAGCGAGTGGCAAAGAATTGGAGGACGCGTGGAACGCATCTTCAGTTTTGCTATGCAATGCCTCCGAAGTAAGCTTTAAAATATATTTTTAAGATTCATTATTATGGAATTAATAACAGTTGTTTTAGTAGTTATTGTTACCATTTTTAAAGTGTTAGTCCACGCTTAGGAAAGAGAAATACTTAAATTACAAAACTTATAAAAAAATTACGTCGGGGGATTTGAACCCGCACTTTTCGTAGTTTGGAACCATAAAATTGGGCTTAAAATCCCACTAAGTACTAACTTTTATACGTTAACTAAGAAAGCATTTCTTTGAAGTGGCTTTCACTTTAATGATTGGCCTACTAAAATATCATATAGGCCCTGTGAAACAGAATTATTAATTAAGGTGTAAAGACACGGTGGAATGAATTATATTCAATCCCTCGCTCTGGTGACAAGAGAGAGAAGAGGAGAAGAAGAGAGAAGTAAATTGCGGCGTTGAGTTCCGCCACTGAACAAGCATTATCTTAAAAAATTAGGAGGTGCATTGGCAATTCTTAGGTTAGGTTCTATATGCATATAAAAATATATAAAAAGTACTAATATGATTAAGTACACTTTATATTACATTTATTTATATTATTTTGTTCAAGGCTTACGCTCGTTCACTATTATGTAGCGTGTTCTGGAACGAAACTCAAAAAAAGACTGCTACAGTATCAAAAGAACTAGGAATCGTTTTAAATCAACTTGCTGAGCTGTACCTTGTATATTGGGCCTTGGAGACATGCGGGGATCTTTTATTGGTAAAATATACATATAGTTATGAAAACATTATAAATACAAATTGATCTTTCAAATTCTCTTTAGTTTTGCGTTAATAAAAAATTTTAAATAAAATTATATATCTAATGCTAAACGTGACGAGTCTATTATTACAATCTTTTATTTGACTTGCCGTATTAGTGTATATGAAATCTTTCAAGCTCAATTTCACCCACATTTGAGAAAACAGTGTCAGATTGAGTTAAAATTCAGATCACGACTTTAGTTTTGATGACAATGATGTTAAATATAATCATTATTGTTGTTAATCCAAAATGGTCGCCGCAACAAAATGTCGAATCGTAAATTTTTGCACAATTCACCTAATATCAAATGAAAAGGCTGGACTTATGAATATAAATGCCATCAAAAACATCCTGTAAAAAAACCCAAGTCTCGCAGCTCAATCTTTCTACCGTAATAAGTTGTGAGATCCATGTAATACCAAGTCGGTTAATCTATTTAGTCTCTACTTAAAGTACCTTCTGTCTTAAGTTATTACAATAGTTATTATCATGCCAATATTAAAAATATTTTACGTTTTAAAAGATCGACTTGGACATCGCATTAAAACACAACTTATCGAAATACATAATAGACTTCATATTCGGAAGGACTCTGGTAAGGAATTTGGTTGCTGGCCCGTCGTGCTGTGTAGTGTGATACAATTAATAATCAAATCATGCAATGTCCAAGTCGATCTATTTGTTTAAAACGTAAAATATTTTTAATATTGGCATGATAATAACTACTGTAATAACTTAAGACAGAAGGTCCTTTAAGTAGAGACTAAACAGATTAACCGACTTGGTATTACATGGATCTCACAACTTTTTACGGTAGAAAGATTGAGCTGCGAGACTTGGGTTTTTTTACAGGATGTTTTTGATGGCATCTCACTTCTTTTTATAGAGTTCTACTTTTTGGTACCTATCTACACTTATTATTTTCTATACAGTAATAATGATTCATTAACTGCAACTGCAACACTATAAAAAAAATATTTAGAAACCTTGTTTAAAAAAGATTTTTTGATTAATTTTCTAATAATAATAATTGTCTATGATCTTTATGGATAGACATTTTAAACTTAAAAATATTTTTAGTCTTTTAAGGATCTTTTCACGAGTTTAACGGAATAAGTTCGTCTTTTGTGAGGTCCTCTTAAGAAACTAAATTGCTCTAATATATGGTTATTTTCCGTTTTCGTCCCTTTCTAAAATAAATAAATAATTACTCACTGATAATATGACTATGTCCTGGAGATAATTTCTAAACATATATTTTTTAATATAATATTTAATAAATTTTAGTATTCAACAATGTCGAAAGCAGATGTAGAGACACTGTCTCTTCGATATGAGGAGTTACTTGGATTGATCAGACCAAATGCAGTAGGTCTTGTTGATGCGTTTGATATACGTGACGAGGTACTTTTTATATTTTTTTACATTCTTTATTATAGAGGCCATCTGTAAACGTAACTTTTGTTGGCTCGATTCCGTATCAGGAGGGAATAAATATGTAATATTTTTATTTTCTTCGCTCTGGTATCGAGGCAAAGCGCGACGTTGAGTTCCACCACTCACCACACAGTGCCTCTAGAATTCGGCGCAAGTGGGGGACGAAAGCGTCTTGAATTGTCGTATATCCAGCACATATCAGTGTAGGCAAAGGAATCTGGGGACCTAGTGTTAAGATACTCCGTTCCCCAATTATGACTTGTCGAATGGCAATCAAACTCACAATCGTCACGTTTATAATCACATGCTCTTGGTGCTCCTGTTCCATGACGGCCTCATATTTCATATTATTTTATTATTGTACTAAACCTAAATAATTAAATAATCTCCTAAAACTAAGGCTAAGGCACCACCCTAAGCGATTTTTTTACATAAAATGTTTACTATTCATTTGTATTAATACATTGTTTTGTTAATATGATAGATTCTGTGCTCTACTCTGGGCGCCTACGACGGTCGTGCCTATGAGAGGCTGATGGAGTACGCGGAAAAAAGTCCACTTAACGCTGAGACTGTCAATGAAAGCTTTCACAAATATATAAAACCTTTAAGGATTAAGAATAAGCTATAGTAAATTAATAAAATAATTATTGTATATCATATTATATATACAATTATTTACTTTTTTGGATTTTTTTTGTGTTTGCCTTTAAATAAAGGCCTAATATTTAAAATTTTGTTTTGAAATTTAACAGTGATACATTTTTCAGGATGGATGCTTTAAGTATTTATTGATGTCAATATTGGGAATGAAAATAAACAGAATGTTTTAAATATTTTAATTTCTGAATGAAACGTTACTGAATATATTAAAGGATTAAAATTTGAACAAAATGTATGTTTGTTTTCTTATTTGTTTTGATAAATCTTGTTCTGTAAATATACTGAACCTGAGAGTGGTAAGTTATGAGTAGTTTTACTTCGAGAACTTGTTTTAGACAATACAAATATAAGAAGTGAAAATGAACGAACGAACGAACGAACGAACGAACGAACGAACGAACGAACGAACGAACGAACGAACGAACGAACGAACGAACGAACGAAC